>CM069143.1:67675805-67823845 GCA_035221665.1 Okamejei kenojei
GCGGCTGGGGAAGAAGTTCTATTTTGTTCGCCTCTAAATTGACAATGACCTCAATTCCACTGCGGCTGGAACGAAAGAATTTGAAGAAGATGTCAGAAATATGGAAACGATCCGCTGTGACTGCGTCAATGGGGTTGGTAAAAGGCTCGGGATCCCTGAACCCATGTGTTTCTGATATGCTGTAATCAGGAGCAAATGTATGATTTTCCCCTGTTTAATGAAGCACCCTTTGCAGATGGTTTACCAAGTAGAAAGAATCTGTCTTTATCCTGGCCCATCCCAACCTCAGTGTGAGATTATTCGAAGAAAGGTGAGGTGTTGAAGAAACGTATCTGGAGTGGCGATCCTCTCAGCAGGAGTGGGAGCGCTCATCCCCGGTCCCGGGTCTCTCCTTCCGCCTGGTGGACATGGCGAAATTGATTGGAGCGATAATCTATTTTACCGTAAAATGCCTGTGGTCTGGATGATGCTGCACTTCTCCCCAGATTGGCCGACCGAACAGGCACAGCTGTGGCAGAGCTGAGAAGTCGCAATTAAAAATCTATCCCTGCTGGGAGAAAAAACTTTAAAAATATAGTAAGGCTGCAATGGGGTGCAGCCGCCATTGGTGTTTCTGCCGTGGAAGCCGTCTTCACTTTTGTCCCATCCATTGGCTCCGTATTTGGAGCCGGTCCATCATTTCTGATGACCTACATGACACAGATGAAGCGCTGAAGCTTCTTAAGGCGACCGCAGAGAAGGTGCTCGCTGTTGCCAAACCGCCGAGTACCGCTCTGCAACCAATATCCATCCCGCCAGTTTCCACGTCGTGCTGCGCTTCATACTTTGAAAGAAACATAACGCCAAATTTGTGGCTAATACTACTCGAACTGATTGCTGTTGCTTGGGGCTATCCGCTATCCTCATCGGCCCACGGATCTTTCGTTTACGAAATACTGTAACACCCCTCTCCCCCTTTCCTTCCCACATTGACCTTTCTGTCCTGACCTCCTCCACTGTCGGAGTGAGGCTCACAAATTGGGGGAACAGCATCTCATATTTCCGTGGGGAGCTCACAAATTTCCCGGTATGAAATATTAATTTGCCCAATTTCTAGGAGCCCTTACTATCCTCCTCTCTCCCACACCCTGCCCCCAGTCTAGTTTTCAAACTGGTTTTTAACTCAAAGATTATGGTTTTATACTGCTGACGTCCTGATTGAATTTTTACTGATTGAATGCCTCCTTGTCACCCTCCCCTCGGCTAACAATGGCCCAACACGATCCTTCAGCATGCATCCCCTTTCATCTCTCGTTTTCCACACCTTACCCATTCCATAGGGATGCTGCCTGTCCCGCTGAGTTACTGCAGCGTTGTGTGCCTATCAATGATTCCACCCCAGCCCCTTTGTTCCCTCAGAATGTTCCCCGACAAAGGAAAAAATAACCCAGTTCTCATTCAGCTGCAAAACACTCCAATCTATCTACTTTTGGTATCAATGAGAACTGGAAAGTCAGCGACTTCCATTAGATTGTGCCTGGCAGCGAGTGTCTGGGAAGGACGTTTCTCTCCAGGACGGGAAACTTCCAGTGTGGGGAAAGTGGGAACGCGTCTGAGAACCTGTCACTTGTCTTATTCCCAGTAATCTTCACCAAGGAAAGAAGCGGAGATGCATCTGCAAGAAGACCAAACTCTCTGTGAGGGAACTTGGGGCCATGTCTATCATCTACAGCTGCAGACAGAGAGATAAGGAGAATGTTACAGAACTGATGAGAATGACCCGCCTGAAATACATCCCACTGGAATTGTGGGCGGCACAGTGGCGCAGCGGTAAGCTGCTGCCTCACAGCGCCAGAGACAACGGATTCAATCCCGACTACGGGTGCTGTCTGTTTGTGTATGGGCTTGCCACCGGGTACGACGTTTCCTCCCACACTCCAAAGACATAACAGGTGTGTATGTTAATTGGCTTCTGTCAGAATTGTAAATTGACTATAGTGTGTAGGTTATTGCTAGTGTACGGGATGATCGATGGGCCGCTTGTACTCGGATGGGCCGAAGGGCCTGTTTCCGCGCTGTATCTCTAAACTAAACTATACTGTAACCACGGCTGTTTTGGTATTATTTTACATTCTGTTATTATATGAAAACTTTGTTTCTAATGTAACCGACAATTAATATTGTAGCTTTGATCATGGAGCTCGTTGATTGAGCAGGAAATGCTGATGCTTAAATACGCTGGGCGGTTTTAATATGTATTTGTGCAGTAATGTTGGTGAGTCCAGAGCCAGGTCTTAGAATAAAGGGAGGTCATTTGAGACTGAGGGTGGGGGAAATTTTTTTTCACCCAGAGAGTTGTGAATTTATGGAATTCCCTGCCACAGAGGGCAGTGGAGGCCAATTCACTGGATGGATTTTTAAGAAAGAGTTAGATAGAGCTCTAGGGGCTAGTGGAGTCAAGGGATATGGGGAGAAGCAGGCGCGGGTTATTGATTGGGGACGATCAGCCATGATCACAATGAATTGGTGGTACTGGCTCGAAGGGCCGAAATGGCCTCCTCCTGCGCCTATTTTCTAATGTTTCTATGTCTATGTTTCTAGTACAAATATTCACAATAAAAGTTCTATATAAAGGCTGACTCTTAACGAAAATGACTGCAGCTCATCCATGTGAGTGAAACTGAGATCCAGTTGTGTTTCAACATCTGAATACAGAGACGGATATTTCCCCTGGAGGAACGGGTTGCATATCTCACTGCCAGGGCGTGCGCACTGTGCCAACTCCATTCCTATAACCCCTGGTGCCCCGCATTGATGTGAGAATGGGGCCAGCACGGTGGCACAGCGGGTAGAGAGCTGCTGTTGTTTCACGGCGCGGGTGATCCAAGTTCCATCCTGACAATCGGTTCTTGTCCGTGTGGAAGTTAGCACAGTCTCTCCCCCCGTGACCGTGTGGGTTCCCTCTGGGTGTTCCGGTTTCCTCCCACAATCCCCAAAGACGTGCGGGTTTTGTAGGTTGATTGGTCTCTGTAAATTACCCCTGGTACGTAGTGGAGTGGGCGAGGAAAGTGGGATAACGTAGAACTAGTGTGAAGGTGAGATCGATGGTCGCCCTCGACTAGTTGGGCCGAATGGCCTGTTTCCATGCTGTATCTCTAAATAACTATTCTGTGTCACGTCAAGGGGGTCAGTGTCTGCTGCCATTGCCATGAAGAGGAAGACCACACACAGGCCTTGTCTTTGGTTTGCATGAAGCAGTGAGGTGGGAAATGGGGTTCCGGGATGTTGGGGAATCCGGCCGCGTTGACATTTATTGAGGATTTGATCATGAAAGTGTTATGTTACAAAACCCAATCTGATGTGGGGATGTTAAATAAAGCTCTTGGGCGAATGGAATCAAGGGATATGGGGAGAATGCATAGAATCATAGAATCATAGAAAATAGGTGCAGGGGAGGCCATTCGGCCCTTCGAGCCTGCACCGCCATTCAATATGATCAATGGCTGATCATCCAACTCAATATCCCGTACCTGATTTTCTCTCCATACCCCCTGATCCCTTTAGCCACAAGGGCCACATCTAACTCCCTCTTAAATATAGCCAATGAACTGGCCTCAAACTCTACCTTCTGTGGCAGAGAATTCCACAGACTCACCACTCTCGCGTGAGAAATGATCTTCTCATCTCGGTCCTAAAAGACTGCCCACTTATCCTTAACCAGTGACCCCTTGTTCTGGAGTTCCCCAACATCGGGAACAATCCTCCCGTATCTAGACCTGTCCAACCCCTTAAGAAATTTTTGTCAGTCTCTATAAAATAGTAAGATTAAACAAGAACTTACCAGTTCGAAGTTTGATCGTTATTTTATGAGGAGTTACGATGAGGGATTACGTGAAGAACCCGCCTCACGCTGGCAACGGCATACTTCAAAGCAGCGGCATGAAAAACACACAGAACACCAAAAGCCGGAGTAACATAGTAAGGCTCATAAAAGACTTAGAACTACCATTTGATCATTTATTTTATGAGGGTGGGAGCGGAGGGCACGTAATCCCTCATCGTAACTCCTCATAAAATAACGATCAAACTTCGAACTGGTAAGTTCTTGTTTAATCTTACTATTTTACTTCGGAGTCACGTGAGGACTACGTGAAGATTTTAAAGCTTTCTGTGTTTTTTATGTCGTAGAATCAATCCGTACGACAGTCCCGGCTAAGTAAACACATACATGAGAAACCAGACTAATGTTAGATCATTTCACAATTAACTTTTTAATGGTTTAAAGACCATATAATAACCCTCCTTATATCTGAGGGAAAATGATTAACAAGTGATAAAAGATAAGAAGTGACTACACCATTGATTATAGCAATTAATAGTAAAACAAAGCAGGTGATTATAGTGCTCCCAACACCGCGTGAGTCCAAAGCTTGTCATAGTGTGAACAGGTTTTATTGTAGAACTTTGAAAAAGTTTCTTCTCTACTCCACCCTGCGACTTTTAAAATATGCTCGAGAGGTACGTCCCGCCCCTTTGCCGCGGACCGTGAGCTGGCCGCCCTGGTGGAGTGAGATTTGAACACATCATGTCTACTCCCGCTAAAACCAACACCCTGTTTCAACCATTTTGAGATAGTTTGAACTGAAGCTTTTTGTGTGGTTTTTTGTGCGTAACCATTAACGCTTTTTCATTTCCTCAAGGTGTCAGTAACTTTAATATATTCGTTCAAATGTTTAACCACACACAAAGTAGGATCAATATGATAAGCTTGAAAGGTTTACCTTTGTTCCAGATCTCCCTGGTCCTGCTTTGTTTGATCAACTCGTAAACATAGAACACAACATTATCTGTAGTCACATGCATACAGTCTAAACGCAACATTTGTAAAGTTTGCACTCTTTGAGCTGAGACCAGTGACATTAACATGACTAATTTCAATGTCAATCTTTCCAATGTCAACCCTTCAATTGGAGTCCATTGTCTAAGTAGCGTAAGTACAATGCTCACATCCCAAATCTCTGTGTATCTTGGTTTGGGTGGATTAATATTAAAGATTCCTTTCACGAATCTAGATATTAATGGATGCGACCCAATTTGATCTCTGATCAGTCATAAGCCCTAAATAGGACGACAAGGCACTGCGTGCAGTGTTAATGGCACTGTAACTTAAATGTTGCTGAAAATGCAAATTGGCAAGGAATTCCAAAACATTTGCAATATTTACAGTATCATAAGAAATATTTGACTGTGTGCAAAAGTCTTTTTTCCCATTTCTTTAATAGTGTCATATATTGCTTTTGTGCTATTGCGCCATGATGCAACCATAACTTCCATAGTTTGGTCCGACAATCCCAGCTCCTGTAGTGGTCTGGTCAAACCTGCAGATTAACAAATTCATATATGCATACAATGGGTAAAATCTCTTTAGTTACCCCATACCATTAAGGATTTGTCAAGATATCACTACAGTTAGGAATCGACATATATGGTTTCTTTAATCATATTCAGCATTACTGGGAACCAAGGTTGAGTTGTCAATTTGGAACTACCAACAATCCAGAAGCAGAATCTTGTTTTCTATCTTCTTCAGGCATCTCTGAATCAAAGCAAATGGTGGAAAAGCATAAAAGAACATCTTTTCCCCATGTAATGAAAAAAGCATCTACTGCTACTGCATCTGGGATCGTGTTCCCAAGACACATAAGTAGGCAACTGATGATTAAGCCTAGATGTAAACAAATCTATTTCTGGCAACCCAAATTGGTTTACAATATTCTTAAATATTGCTGGCTTAAGCATCCATTCCGTATTATCTTAAAAATCCTGGACCTTTCATCTGCTACCACATTGTCCTTACCCGGAATGTAGCTTGCTGAAATCCATATTTGGCGACCAATACACCATTGCCATATCTCATTGGCCAGACAATCACATGATACTGACCTAACTCCCCCCATGTGATTAAATGTATGCAACAGCCGTTTTAATTGTCTAACTGTATTAACACATGTAGACCTTGTTTAGCACAACAATATGCTTTAAGTCCATAAAAAGCACCCAATAACTCCAAATAGTTAATACCATAAACTTGAAGAAACGCTTCTTCTTGAGCGTTCCATCTACCTCCACAACTGGAGGACGAATCTGTAGCCCCCCCCCCCCCCACCCCCATCCCGAGAGCACTAGCATCCGTTTGTAAAACCATTTCAGGTTGTTTAATCATGATATTCTTAGCAGCTTGTGGGACATTTTCAACCCACCATTGTAATTCCCAACACGGCTTCTTTTGTAATTGCATAGGCCTGTCAAAGTGACCTGCCTTCTCTTTAAGAGCCCTTATTTTGTCCCTTTAAAAAGATTTTGATAATGTAATGGACCAAATTCCACTGCCGGAAATGCTGCTACCAGTTTCCCAATGGTTTTTCGCCACTTCTCGGATGGAGGGATAAGGTTTTGAATGAGGTAATTACAAGTCATCAAGATGTCATTGGCCTTCTCTGTTGGCAAAGTAACTAAACATAGTCACTGAGTTAATTACAAACCCCCAAAAAGTTAATTGATTGTGCTGGCTGCAGCTGGGACTTAATTGGATGAATCAAAAAACCCTACTTTTCAAACAAAGCTTTAGTAACTGAAACTGAGTGCTCAGCTGACTCTTGAGTATCACTAATGATCAGAATATCATCCAGATAAGCCATAACAATGTGTTTCTGTGCTCTTAATTGGGATTAATAATCTGGTTTCAACAGTTTTGTAAAGAGTCTAGGAGCCGAACTCAATCCATTTGGTAAAGCTTTAAACTGCCATAATTGTCCCAGCCGATTAAATTTTAAATACCTCCTGAAGCATTGATGAATTGCTACAGAATAATAGGCATCCTTCAAAATCAATCTTAGCCATATAACACCCTGCTGAGATAAGGTATTTTGCAGTACTGAATGTCTCCATCTTAAAAGTTGTATTCTACAAACTTATTCAGATCTGTAAGGTCCAGAATAATTCTGCAACCACCATCTTTTTTTATCTCTTCGAAATATATATTAGAGACAAATTGATGCTTATGTTCATAAGTCTTTTCAATTACGCCTTTTCCAGATAATTTTGTCAATTTCCACATTAATCTCCATTCTTTCCTCTGCAGAATAACACAAAAGCATAAGCAGGTCTATTCTGTACAGGAGGATTAACCCCTTCTTTAAAAATAATAATGGCTCCCGAAACTGCTTGTAATACATATCGATCAGAAGTAATGTTAAGCCAGGCATTATAAATTTTTGCAATCTCCCTCCAACTGGAGGGTCATCCCACAGTTTCTTTAAGTATATAAGTCTTTAATACCTCTCCGTATGAGCGTGGTGGTCTCCTTCTTCCCGAATACAGGGAAGCACTTGCCTGCACAGCACGATAGTATTTTCGTGACAAACTTCTGCTTCTATAACGGAAATCGAAACCCCTTCGGTCGAAAAACCCCTTCTTTTGTCCAAAACAAAAGGTTTAACATTGCTAAAATATTTAGCTTCTTCATGCCAACTCTTTCAGCTGTTTCGCAGATTTTCTCCAAACAAATACCCAGGAGCTTGAACTCCACTTTCTTGACACAGGCTTGCAAATCAAGGGTGAAATATGGGCCGAATCGCCGTTTTCCTCATGCAATTAATTTCATAGAATGAATTACATAATAAGCCCAAAGTATCCTTTTGAATCTTTTCCATTTCCAATTCTCCATTTGCCTGCCATAGGCCGTAATGGCAGCAGAAATTAATTTGAGCACCTTTTGAAACTTCACTTCTAGGGCTCCTCATACTTGGAGTCATAGACGTCCATATCATCGGATTCACCGTAGGTACTTCCAATGAGGCACCAATTTCTTGGAGCTTTATATAATTCTGATGTTTCATTCATCATAGAATTGTGAAGTTGGTGAGATACCATATAATTTATGTTTGCAGCTAGGATTTCTTCCATAGCCACACCACTACCTTCAGGTATAGCAAAATCTTGTGCTAATCCCAGGCACATTAGGCCTTTCTTTTACTTTGTGGTGTGCTTTCAAAAGCCATATAGCCACCAGCAGGTCTGCCTTCTGCAGCCCTAAATCAATTGGGATATCATCCCATGAGACTTCTTCCAGCCCAAATCCTGGGTCCGGAGTATCATATTCCCAACTTGGCCCACAGCCATATACATCAGATATTCAAACCCCTCAGGGATTTTTTGGGATTCATCTGGGTACTCTGACCCTTGTCTCATTATTGTTTGGAGAACTTTCTCCATATGCTCCATTTTTTAGCCACATAGTTTTATTGTCTGGAGGTCTTTCAATATCAGAATCATCAGAAACCACGGGCCTCTCAGATTTCTTTTTTCATTTTTTTTTTTTTTTTTAGGAACATTTTCCTCCGTGGTTATTATTTCTGGAGAATCTGGAAATTCACTATCGGGTAAATCGGCGGCCAACGTATCGGAACCAGGTCCGCACTAACTTCGCGTCCCGTATTTTTACTTTCACCCCGGGAACATCTTTTTACCCCGCAAAAACTTCCCGATTTCGTTTGCTGGAGCCATCCAGCGTAACCTAAAAAACGCCCCGGTCTAACTGCACTTACCTGCGGGCCGTTCCGACCGCTGCCGAGGAGATGCTCCTTACTGCAGCTCCTCCTCGCGCCGTCAGCGTTGACGTCATGTGCCGTTGCCAGCGTGAGGCGGGTTCTTCACGTAGTCACTCACGTGACTCTGAAGTAAAATTCCCCTTCAATCTCCTAAATTCCAGCGAGTACAATCCGAGTCTATCCAGTTTTTCTTCATATGGAAGTCCTGCCTTCCCAGGAATCAGTCTGGTGAACCTTCTCTGTACTCCCTCTATGGCAAGAATGTATTTCATGAACATGAAATGGTAGGGACGTGTCGGAAATGGTCCAGGTCTTGGCACGAACAGTCTTGGCATGAACAGGGTACTGATTCTGGATGATCAGCCATGATCATATTGAATGGCTTGGAAGGCCGAATGGCCTACCCCTGCACCTATTGTCTACGTTTCTATGTTCCCTTTGCTCTTGGATGTCCAAACATAGACAATTCGCATGTTGGGCAGGTTGCCCTCAGTGGAGGTGAGTGGGAGACACCTGCCACCTGCAGGCGACGGTGGAGACTGCAGCTTTCCTGGCACTGAGCTGATGTGCATTTTTTCATGGGATACAAGGAAATGGCAGAACAGTTAAACAGTACATTGGTTCTGCCTTCACTAAGGCAGACACAAACAATCTCCCAGAAATACTAGGGGACTGAGGATCTAATGGGAGGGAGAAACAATAGGGAATCCACATTAGTCAGGAAAATGGTGTTCGGTAAACCTCATGGCCTTCCGGCTTTAGACCTTTTTATTGAAAACTGCCGGCGGGACATCAACTGCCTCTCCACTCCCCTGTCTCACTCTAACCTCTCCCCCCCGCCATCGACGCACTCCGCAACAACACAGACTGGGTTATCAAACGCGCCGACAAGGGAGGTGCCGTGGTAGTCTGGCGCGCTGATCTCTAGAAAGCGGAGGCCACACGCCAACTCTCGGACACCTCCTCCTACTTATCCCTGGACCATGACCCCACTGACGAGCACCAGGCCACTATTTGTAGCACCATCACTGACTCCTTCACCTCCGGCTCCCTGCCCCAACCCCCCCAAGCCTCCAAACTCATGTTCCCCAGTCCCACAGGGCCCGATTTCACCTTCTCCCCAAAATCCACAAACCTGATTGTCCTGGTAGACCAACTGTCTTTGCCTGTTCGTGCCCTCCCTACCATATTTCCACATACCTTGACTCCATCCTATCCCCCCTGGTTAAATCCCTCCCTACCTATGTTCAAGACACCTCAGACACTCTCCGTCGTCTCCGGGCATTCCGTTCTCCAGGCCCCCATCCCCTCATCTTCACCATGGACATCCAGTCACTCTACACCTCCATCCCCCACCAGGAGGGTCTCAAAGCCCTCCGGTTCTTCCTTGACCAGAGAATCAACCAATCCCCATCTATAGATACTCTCCTCCGCCTAGCGGAGCTGGTCCTTACCCTTAATAACTTTTCATTTGACTTCTCCCATTTCCTCCAAATACAAGGCGTAGCTATGGGCACGCATATGGGCTTCAGCTATTCCTGCCTCTTTGTAGGGTTCATCGAACAATCCTTGTTCGAGACGTACCAGGGCCCCATCCCCGACCTCTATCTCCGCGACATCGACGATTGCATTAGTGCTACCTCCTGCACCCACACACAACTCACTGACTTCATCAACATCACCACTAACTTCCAACCGGCACTCAAATACACCTGGACCATTTCCGACACTTCCCTACCATTTCTTGACCTCACTATCTCCATTGCAGGTGATAGACATCAGACTGACATCCACTATAAACCCACTGACTCCCATGGCTATCTAGACTACACTTCCTCCCACCCTGCTCCTGTAAGGACTCCATCCCCTACTCCCAATTCCTCTGTTTACGCCGCATCTGCTCCCAGGATGAGGTGTTTCCACACCCGGGCATCGGAAATGTCCTAATTCTTCAGGGAACGGGGGTTCCCCTCCCCTACTACAGATGAGGCTCTCACCAGGGTCTCTTCAATACTCCGCAACACTGCTCTCTCTCCCCATCCCCCCACTCGGAACAAGGGCAGAGTCCCCCTAGTCCTCACCTTCCACCCCACTTGCCGTCACATACAACAAATAATCCTCCATAATTTTCGCCACCTCCAACATGACCCCACCACTCACCGCATCTTCCCATCTCCCCCCCTGTCTGCTTTCCGCAAAGACCACTCCCTCCGTAACTCCCTTATCAATTCTTCCCTTCCCACCCGCACCACCCCATCCCCGGGCACTTGCCCTTGCAACCACAAGAGATATTACACTTGTCGCTTTACCTCCCTCCTCGACTCCATTCAAGGACCCAAGCAGTCGTTCCAGGTGCGACAGAGGTTCGCCTGCCCCTCCTCCAACCTTATCTACTGCTCTAGATGTCAGCTGATCTACATCGGTGAGACCAAGCGGAGGCTTGGCGATCGTTTCGCCGAACACCTCCGCTCGGTCCGCAATAACCAACCCGATCTCCCCCCGGTGGCTCAGCACCTTCAACTCCCCCTCCCATTCCAAATCCAACCTTTCTATCCTGGGCCTCCTCCTTGGCCAGAGGGAGCTCCAATTAAATGTGACATCTCCAAGTTTGCTGATGACACAATGCTTGGTGGCAGTGTGAGCTGCGATGAGGATGCTCTGAGGATTCTATGAGGCTACAGGGTGACTTGGATAGGTTCGGTGAATGGGCAGATGCATGGCAGGTGCAGTATAATGTGGATAAATGTGAGGATCCACTTTGGCAAGAACAGGAAGGCAGATTATTATCTGAATGATGTCAGATTTAGGAAACGGTGAGGTGCAACCAGACCTAAATGTCCTTGTACATCAGTTCCTGAAAGTAAGCATGCAGGTACAGCAGGCAGTGAAGAAAGCTAATTGAATGTTTGTCTTCAGTGTGAGAGGATTTGAGTTTAGGAGCAAGGAGATCCGACGGCAGTTGTACAGGGCCCTGGTGGGACAGCACTTGTGTGCAGTTTTTGGTCTGCTAATTTGAGGAAGGACATTATTGCTATTGAGGGAGTACAGCGTAGGTTCACCAGGTTAATTCCAGGGATGGCGGGTCTGACATATGATGAAAGAATGGGTCGACTGGGCTTGTATTCACTGGAATTTTGAAGGATGAGTGGGGATCTTATAGAAACATATACAATTCTTAAAGGACTGGACCGGCTAGATGCAGGAAAAATCATCCCGATGTTGGGGGAGTCCAGAACCAGGGGTCACAGCTTATGAATAAGCGGTAGGCCAATTAGGACTGAGATGAGGATTTTATTTTCCACCCAGAGAGTTGTGAATCTGTGGAATTCTCTGCCACAGAAGGCAGTGGAGGCCAATTCACTGGATATTTTCAAGAGAAAGTTAGATTTAGCTCTTATGGCTAAAGGAATCAAGGGATATGGGGAAAAAACAGGAACGGGGTACTGATTTTCGATGATCAGCCATGATCATATTGCATGGCAGTGCTTGCTCGAAGGGCCGCATGGCCTACTCCTGCACCTGTTTTTCTGTGTTTCCATGTTTTCTGTGTCAATGTATCTGTCTTGTTTCTCCCCCGTGATGTGTTCAGTCCATTGACCAGTCTGGTTAAAACCTACCTGGACCCTACTGCGGTCCGCTTACCAAACTGTTGGCAGAGAAATTTCCCTTCTGGGATCAATAAAGTTCTATCTTATCATATCTAAACTTTAGATAGACACTCATTTCTAATCTTCTCTTCCCCCCCCCCCCCCCCCCCCCCCCCCGCTGGAGACTCACAGTGATCACACCAACTCCATCTCCCTCTCGCCCTCCTGTGGCTCTGGTCTGTCCACTGTGCTGCTCAGACCAACTGAATACTGAAAGGCCCAGATTCCCTTAATCCTGTATCTGTACACTGTGGACAGCCTGATTGTAATCATAAGTCTCTCCACTGACGAGATAGCGCGCGACAAAGAGCTTTTCACTGCACCACGGTACACGTGACAATAAACTAAACTCAACTAAACTAACTGAACTTCCGCCTTGAATCTGTTTGAGAACTGAAGGAGAAGGAGGAATGCAACTAGAACAGAGCACAGCCAAGTCTTTGTGGGAAATACTTGTGTGATGCATGTTCATCCACTTCTGACGTCAGCTGTTAAAAACCATGTGCCACATTTTTATTTAAGAAACTGGGTTTTTCGGACATTGAACCAGATATGAGGCCACGTGACAATAAACTAAACTAGATAGAGTGGACATGGAGAGTCTAGGACTAGAGGGCACAGCATCTGAATAAAAGGACCTACCTTTAGAATGGAGATAAGGAGAAATTCTTCGGCCAGAGGGTGGTGAATCTGTGGAATTAATTTCCACAGACAGTGGTGGAAGCCAAGTCATCAGGTATTTATAAAGTGGCTATTGATAGGTTCTTGATTAGTAAAGGCATGGCATGGAACGGCACTTCAATTCTTGCTATTGAGGGTGTGCAGCGAAGGTTCACAGGGTTAATTCCCGGAATGGTGAGTCTGTCATATGTTGATAGAATGGAGAGGCTGGGCTTGTATTCACTGGAATTTAGAAGGATGAGAGGTTTTCTTATTGAAAGATTATTAAGGGTTTGGACACGCTAGGGGCAGGACACATGTTCCTGATGTTGGAGGAGTCCAGAACCAGGGACCACAGTTCAAGAATAGGGTAAACCATTTTTCACACAGACAGTGGTGAGTCTGTGGAATTCTCTGCGACAGAAGGTAGTTGAGGCCAGTTCATTGGCTATATTTAAGAGGGAGTCAGATGTGGCGCTTGTGGCTAAAGGGATCACGGGGTATGGAGAGAAGGCAGGTATGGGATACTGAGTTGGATGATCAGCCATGATCATATTGAATGGCGGTGCAGGCTCAAAGGGCCGAATGGCCTACTTCTGCACCTATTTTCTATGATTCTATGATTCTATATCACACTCACACACACTTCACACAAACACACACTTCACACAAATACACACTTCACACACTCATACACACACATGCAGTTTCTTGATCACACCATCTCCGTAACAGGAGAAAGACTATCGACTGACATCTATTATAAACCCACTGGCCCCCACAACTATCTAGACAACACTTCTCCCCACCCTTCTTCCTGTAAACACTGTATCCCAGGGGTGGGGAACCTTTTCATGTTAGAATGCCGCATTAAGTTAGCTGTAATCTAGTAAGGCCCCATCCAAGAAACTTCAATTAGATATACTTAAAAATGTGCATTATTTTGTAAAAATCTAACTACAATGTACTAACTTCAAGTAAATTAAAACATTTTGTTAATTCTAAAGTTAACTAACCTTTTAATGACTTTGTTGTGGGAAAGGATTTGAATATTTGGTTGCAACATGGAGGTACGCAGTTTCAGCTGATCTTCTAGATGGGTATCCGTCATTTGTGACCTTAAGAGCGTCTTGGTTTGGGCTAGGTAGGAGAATGTAGATTCGCAGCAATAAGTGGTTGAAAAGCAAGAATACATTTTTCATACATGTTGCTGAAGACGTGGATATTCTATTGCATTTTTACCTAGATCTTTCTTCCTTTCAAATAAGGACTTTAAAATATCTTCTTCAGAGAGCTCAATCAATTCCATCTGTAGTTCTTTAGGAGCCTTGTAGACATCAACTAGGTGAGGTTGAAATGCTAATTTGAGTGTGATGTCATGATTCTCAAAGTCAGTGAACCTTTCATCGTATTCTTTAATTAATAAGTCTATAACAGCTGCGTGTTCTTCAAATGATCCGCATGAATCCTCCTGCTCATCAATGACTTTCGCTAACTGTGGAAAATGTTCATCCGAAATTTCATCTTGAAGAAGAGTTTTGAAAAAAGATAGGTTTTTTTGGAAAAGCTTGTATTTGTTGCGACATATCATATATACTTAGTTTCACTTCGCAAAGAAACAAAGTCATTTTCCTTTGACATGATATCACACAGAAATGCAGTATTTCTATAGAAATCTTCTTTCAATAGTTCACATTGCTGATTCTGTTCACATTGCTGATTCTGTTCTCCATGAAATGTAACTATCTGTTCTCGCAAAGATAAACATTTTGCTAACACCTGTCCCTGCGATAGCCAACGCACTTTACAATGATACGGCAAATCCACACAAATGCCTCATTGTCCAACTTTAGCATATTACGAAACTGACGATGCCGTGTTGCATTTGCATGAATATAGTTGACAATACTTATAACTTGTTGCAAAGTGCCACTTAAAATAGTAGATTTAGCACAGAGATTTTGCTGATAATAAAAGTTGAACAAAAATATTAATAAAAATAAAAGGATTTGTTCTACAAAATTTGGATTCATTCAAAAGGCCGCACTGAATGCCCTAGAAGGCCGCAGGTTCCCCACCCCTGCTCTATCCCCTACTCCCAATTCCTCCGTCTACGCCGCATCTGTGTCCAAGATGAAGTGCTCCATACCGGGGCATCGGAGGTAACGGGTTCCCCTCTCCCATTAGAGATGAGGCCCTCACTAGGGTCTCCTCGGTACACTGCAGCTCTGCCCTTGCTCCCACTCCCCCCAGTCGCAACAGGGAAAGAGTCCCCCCTTTCACCCCATCAGCCATCGCATACAGCACATAATCCTCTGATATTTTCACCACCACCAACAGGATCCCACTACTAGTCACGTCTTCCCATCTCCACCCCTTTCCGCAGAGACCGTTACTTCCGCAACTCCCTAATCAACTCACTCTTTCCCACCAAAACCACCCCCTCCCCAGGTGCTTTCCCCAGCAACCGCAGAAGATGCAACACCTGTCCCTATACCTCCCCCTCAACTCCGTCCAAGGACCGTGACAGGTTTATCAGGTGAGGCAGAGGTTCACTCGCACCTCCTCCAACCTCATCTACTGTATCTGCTGTTCCAGGTGTGGAACAGCAGATACAGTACATCGGTGAGACCAAGCTCAGTCTGCCTAAACATACCTGATCTCCCGGTTGCTAAACACTTTAACTCCCCCTCCCATTCCCACACTGTCCTTCCTGCCTGAGCATCCTCCATTGTCAGAGTGAGACCCAGTGCAAATTGGAGGAACAGCACCTCATATTTCGCTTGGGCAGCTTACACCCCAGTGGTATGAACATCGACTTCTCTAACTTCAAGTAACCCTTGCTTTCCCTCTCTCTCCATCTTTTCCCCTTCCCAGTTCTCCAACCAGTCTCTATCTTCGACTACATTTTATCTCTGTTTGCTTTGTTGTTCCCTTCTCCCAGCTAACAATTTTCCTTGATCTCCATCCCATTTGGCCCGTTTTCACACCTTACACTTGCTTATCTATGCATCTCCGTCTCCCCTGACTTCAGTCTGAAGAAGGGTCTCGACCAGAAACGTCACCAATTCCTTCTCTCCAGAGATGCTCCCTGTCCCGCTGAGTTACTCCAGCATTTGGTGTCTATCTTGTTTCCCCCGTGATGGATTCAGTCCATTGCGGGTGACCGCAGACAGTTCGGCCCGGTGGCGCAGGCAGCGGTAGAGTTACTGCCTTACAGCGCTTGCAGCACCAGAGACACGGGTTCGATCCCTACTACGAGTGTTGTCTGTGAGGAGTTCTCCCTGTGACCTGCGTGGGTTTTCTCATTGTAGGTATAACTGTTCCCTGGTGGTCTCTTAGTGGAACGTAAGGACTACCTGAAATTAGAGAAGTCAATGTTCATACCGCTGGGGTGCAAACTGCCCAAACGAAATATGAGGTGCTGCTCCTCCAATTAACGGTGGTCCTCACTCTGGCCCTGCTCCACCTCTTCGTTTTTCTTCTCCCCTCCCCCCCCCCCCCCCCCCCCCCCCCCCCCCACCCTCTCACATCAGTGTGAAGAAAGGTTTTGGGCCGAAACGTTGCCTATTTACTTCGCTCCATAGATGCTGAGTTTCTCCAGGACATATCGGGGCTGGTAACAAATGAGCTCAGGCAGGTCGGTGCCCATTGTGTGCCGGGAAAGGTGTGATCTGAAGGGAAACAATGTGAACTATGGTGCTGATGAAACAACCAGGAACAACTTTATTCCTTGGAGCGCAACCAGAGGAACTAATTGAAGTAGATACTATAACAACATCTGAAAGACATTTGGACAGTGGCATGGACAGGAAAGGTTCATGTAGGTATGGGCCAATTGTGAACAAGTGGGACTGGCTTAGATGGGGCATTGTGTTGACACGGAGCAGTTTGGCCAAATGACGTATATTGATTAAGCGGGATATACTTTGCAGCCTGACATACACCTTTGCTACATAAAGAACCACCAGCAACCTCTCTGCTTTCCTCTAGGAGAACACACACAACTGAAGACAAGGAGGAGCCCCGGTGCCCAGACCTCCCCCCCCCCGGGCAGTGCTGGGACCACTGGATCATCACACAGGCGAGACAAGGACAGACAGAGAAGGAGAATGGGAAATGCCAGCTCCAGGTATGTCCGGATACATCACACAATGTTACTTCTCCACCTCTCCTCCCTCACCTCAAGCACAGCGCTGGAGTAACTCAGCGGGTCAGGCAGCATCTCTGGGGGACAGGTGGCGTTTCGGGTCGGGACCCTTCTTCACTCTGATTGTGATTGGAGGGAGGAGGCTGGATGAGGATTGGGGGCAGGACCAAGTCAGGCGAGTGATAGGTTGATAGATGTTGGGGGGTGGGGGAGGGGGGTGATGATTGAAGGAAGGCCAGTGATGAAAAGACCAAGAGAAGGAGAACTCGTGGGATAGATGGGCCGAATGGCCTAATTCCGCTCCTAGGACAAGAGAAGCGTGAAATGGGAAGCTGGATGAATGGATATAGTTGGAAGGTGAAGGGGGAAAGGGCGGGATTGTGGGATAAATGGTGTGTATCCAGGTGGAGCAATGGGAAGAGAGACGGAAAGGGAGAGAAGGTGCTCGTCCGTTATATCAGTTGTTTCATTTCAACTGGAAACTTTCACCGAACATGTTTCCTTTCAGCCAACAGGCAGCTCAGTCTGAGACCCCCACAAACTTCACACAGGAAGAGCTCAGCAAACTGATGTCCGACTTCAAAACGGGAGGTGTGGAAAAAATTAAACATCTGCTAGAGAAGAAGTTGAGAGAACTGAACAATACCGAGCTGAACATCGCCGTGTCGGGAGAGACGGGTACAGGAAAATCCACCTTCATCAACGCCATGAGAGGGTTTCGTAGCGAAGATGAGGGAGCGGCTGCGGTTGGGAACAAGGAAACTACAAAGGAGCCAACCGGATACCCACATCCCAATCTGCCCAATGTCCGCTACTGGGACCTGCCGGGGACCGGATCTCCACAATTCACCGCGGGTTCCTACCTGAAGGAAATGCAATTTAAAAAATACGATTTCTTCATCATAGTGTCAGCTACTCGATTCACAGAGAATGATGCAAAACTTGCCACGGAGATTAAGCGGCTGGGGAAGAAGTTCTATTTTGTTCGCTCTAAGATTGACAATGACCTTCATTCAATGCGGCTGGAACGGAAAGAATTTGATGAAGATGCAGAAATGGAAACTATCCGCAGTGACTGCGTCAATGGGTTGGTAAAGGCCGGGATCTCTGATCCCAATGTGTTTCTGATATGCTGTTATAAGGAGAAAATGTATGATTTCCGTCGGTTAATGGAAGCACTTGCAGATGGTTTACCAAGTATAAAGGAATCTGTCTTTATCCTGGCCCTTCCCAACCTCAGTGTGGAGATTATTCGGAAGAAAGGTGAGGTGTTGAAGAAACGTATCTGGAGGTTGGCGATCCTCTCAGCAGGAGTGGGAGCGATCCCGGTCCCGGGTCTCTCTGCCGCCTGTGACATGGCGATATTGATTGGAGCGATAATCTATTACCGTAAATGCCTGTGTCTGAATGATGCTGCTCTCCGCAGATTGGCCGACAGAACAGGCACAGCTGTGGAAGAGCTGAAAGCCGCAGTAAACTCACCCAGGGTACACAAAAAGCTGGAGAAACTCAGCGGGTGCAGCAGCATCTAAGGAGCGAAGGAGAGTTAGAGAGGAGGTTGTGAAACTGTTTCCGTAGGGAGGAGGAGAACTTCTTCAAAGTAGGCATACCTTGAGGAGATGTCGCAGTGGAGTAGACAAAGTTTTAAAGAAGGAACTGCAGATGCTGGAGAATAAACTCACCCATGCTGGGAGAAATAACTGTAAAAATAATAGTAAGGCTGCAATGGGGTGTAGCCGCCATTGGTGTTTCAGCCGTGGAAGCCGGTCTTTACTTTGTCCCATTCATTGGCTCCGTATTTGGAGCCGGGTCATCATTTCTGATGACCTACATGACACTGAGTGAAGCGCTGAAGCTTCTGATGGCGACCGCAGAGAAGGTGCTCGCTGTTGCCAAACGCGCCGAGTAACCGCTCTGCACCAATATCCATCCCGCCAGTTCACGTCGTGCTGGGCTTCATACTGTGAAGAAACATAACGCCAAATTGTGTGCTAACTCTACTCGAACTGATTGCTGTTGCTTGGGGCTATCCGCTAGTCCTCATAGGCCCACGTGATCTTCCGTTTACGAAATACTGTAACACCCCCTCCCATTCCCACATTGACCTTTCTGTCCTCGACCTCCTCCACTGTCAGAGTGAGGCCTCGCACAAATTGGGGGAACAGCATCTCATATTTCGCTTGGGGAGCTCACAAATCCGCGGTATGAATATTAATTTGCCCAATTTCTAGGAGCCCTTACTATCCCTCTCTCTCCACCCCTCCCCCAGTCTAGTTTTCAGACTGGTTTTACTCAAAGATTATGGGTTTACTGACGTCCTGATTGATTTTTGAACAGCACCTCATATTCCGCTTGGGGAGTCTGCATCCTTTGGGCTTGAATATTGAATTTTCTCAATTCTGTTAACCCTTGCTGTCTCCTCCCCTTCCCACCTCTCCCTCAGCCCTCGGGCCCTGGCATTTCCTCTATCTCTATCTCCCTCCCCCACCCCAGTCGCACCAGCTTCTCATTTTCACACCACAAACAGCTTACAATGGCTTGTTCCCTTTATCACCGATACTTTTTTGCATATCTTTCACTCATTGTTCCTTATTTCTCCACATCACCGTCTATATCTCTCGTTTCCCTGATCCCTGACCAGTCTGAAGAAGGGTCTCGACCCGAAACGTCGCCTATCTCCTTCGCTCCTTAGGTGCTGCTGCACCCGCTGAGTTTCTCCAGCTTTTTGTGTACCCTTGATTTTTTACTGATTGAATGCCTCCTTGTCACCCTCCCCTCGGCTAACAATGGCCCATACACGATCCTTCAGCAGCATCCCCTTTGATCTCTCGTTTTCACACCTTACCCTTCCATAGGGATGCTGCCTGTCCCGCTGAGTTACTGCAGCGTTTTGTGTCTATCAATGATTCCACCAGCCCCTTTGTGTCCCTCAGAACTTCCCGACAAGGAAAAATAACCCAGTTCTCATTCAGCTGCAAAACACTCCAATCTATCTACTTTGGTATCAATCCGAACTGGAAAGCCAGCGACTTCATTAGATTGTGCCTGGCAGCGAGTGTCTGGGAAGGACGTTTCTCTCCAGGACGGGAAACTTCCAGTGTCGGGAAAGTGAGAATGCGTCTGAGAACCTGTCACTTGTCTTATTCCCAGTAATCTTCACCAAGGTGAAGAAGCGGAGATGCATCTGTAAGAAGACCAACTCTCTGCGAGGGAACTGGGGCCATGTCTATCATCTACAGCTGCAGACAGAGAGATATGGAGAATGTTTAGAACTGATGAGAATGACCCGCCTGAAATACATCCCACTGGAATGTGGGCGGCACAGTGGCGCAGCGGTAGAGCTGCTGCCTCACAGCGCCAGAGACACGGGTTCAATCCCGACTACGGGTGCTGTCTGTTTGTGTATGGGCTGCCACCGGGTGCGACGGTTTCCTCCCACACTCCAAAGACATACAGGTGTGTGTGTTAATTGGCTTCTGTCAGAATTGTAAATTCCCTAGTGTGTAGGATAGTGCTAGTGTACGGGATGATCGATGGGCCGCTTGTAATCGATGGGCCGAAGGGCCTGTTTCCGTGCTGTATCACTAAACTAAACTGTAACCACGGCTGTTTTGGTATTATTTTGCATTCTGTTATTATATGAAAACTTTGTTTCTAATGTAACCGACAATTACTATTGCAGCTTTGATCATGGAGCTCGTTGATTGAGCAGGAAATGCTGATGTAAAATAAGCTAAATTGTGGGGTTTAATATGTATTTGTGCAGTAATGTGGACCCTGTTCCCTTCACCTGACTTGTTGATGGGGAATGCGTGTAATCAGATTAGTCACTCACAGCAACACGTGACTCTCTGTCATTAAATGTAATACTGTTGCTGTTGATGGGTCAAAACATGTGAACTGTTTAGACAACTATAGTTGTATCTATTGTTAATTAACAGCCTTGCTTCAGTCGGGTGTTGACATGGATAGAAAATTGGTTGGCAGACCGGAAGCAAAGAGTAGGAGAGTACAGGTCCCTTTCAGAATAGCAGGCAGTGGCGAGTGGAATGCCGCAAGGCTCGGTGTTGGGGCCGCAACTGTTTACCATATATATTAATGATTTGGAAGAGGGAATTAGGAGCAACACTATCAGGTTTGCGGATGACGCAAAGCTGGGTGGCAGTGTGAACTGTGAAGAGGATGTTAGGAGGTTGCAGGGGGACCTGGACAGGTTGAGTGAGTGGGCAGATGCGTGGCAGATGCAGTATAATATAGATAAATGTGAGGTTATTCACTTTGGCTGCAAAAACAAGGGGGCAGATTATTATCTCAATGGGGTTAGGTTAGGTAAGCGGGAGGTGCAGCGAGACATGGGCGTCCTTGTACACCGGTCACTGAAAGTTTGCTTACAGGTACTGCAGGCAGTGAAGAAAGCTAATGGAATGTTGGCCTTCATAACAAGAGGATTTCAGTATAGGAGTGAAGAGGTTCTTTTGCAGTTGTATAGGGCTCTGGTGAGACCACATCTGGAGTATCGTGCACAGTTTTGGTCTCCTAATTTGAGGAAGGACATCCTTGTGATTGAGGCAGTGCAGCGTAGGTTCACGAGATTGATCCGTGGGATGGCGAGACGGTTATATGAGGAACGATTGAAAATGCTAGGCTTGTATTCACTGAAGTTTAGGAGGATGAGGGGGTGTCTTATAGAAACATATAAAATTGTAAAAGGACTGGACAAGCTAGATGCAGGAAAAATGTTCCCAATTTTGGGTGAGTCCAGAACCAGGGGCCACAGTCTTAGAATAGAGGGGATGTCATTTAGAGGGGGGGGGGGGGGGGTCATTTTTTCACCCAGAGAGTTGTGAATTTATGGAATTCCCTCCCACAGAGGGCAGTGGAGGCCGAGTCACTGGATGGATTTAAGAGAGAGTTAGATAGAGGCTAATGGAGTCAAGGGATATGGGGAGAAGGCAGGCGCGGGTTATTGATTGGGGACGATCAGCCATGATCACAATGTATGGTGGTGCTGGCTCGAAGGGCTGAATGGCCTCCTCCTGCGCATATTTTCTATGTTTCTATGTCTATGTTTCTAGTACAAATATTCACAATAAAAGTTCTATCTAAAGGCTGACTCTTAGTATTCGTCCGTTAACTAAAATGACTGCAGCTGATCTGTGTTAGTGAAACTTGTGAGATCCGGTTGTGTTTCATCATGCTGAATATAGAGACAGATATTTCCCCTGGAGGAACGGGTTGCATATCACTGCCAGGGCGTGCGGCACTGTGGTCAATCCAGTTCTATAACCCGGGCATTGATGTGGAGAATGGGGCAGCACAGTGGCTATTAAACACAACTTCAAACAAACGCTGAACTATAACAGCCTATTGCACTTCATCTGTTATTGATGTATGTATATATATATTCTATGGTATGTGGACACACTGATCTGATCTGTATTTATGACTACAATATCCTGTTGTGCTGCAGCAATACTAGAATTTCATTGTCCTATCTGGGACACATGACAATAAACTCACATTAACAGCACAGTGGCGCAGTGGGTAGAGCTGCTGCTTCACGGCGCGGGTGATCCAAGTTCCATCCTGACATCGGTTCTTGTCCGTGTGGAGTTAGCACAGTCTCCCCGTGACCGTGTGGGTTCCCTCTGGGTGTTCCGGTTTCCTCCCACATCCCAAAGACGTGCGGGTTTGTAGGTTGATTGGTCTCTGTAAATTACCCCTAGTACGTAGGGAGTGGGCGAGAAAGTGGGATAATTTCGTGAAGTCAAGAGAGTTTATTGTCATGTGGCCCAGATAGGACAATGAAATTCTTGTATTGCTGCAGCACAACAGGATATTGTAGTCATAAATACAGATCAGATCATTGTGTCCATATACCATAGAATATATATATAGATACACACATCAATAACAGATGAAGTGCAATTGGCTGTTATAGTTCAGAGTTTGTTTGAAGTTGTGTTTAATAGTCTGATGGCTGTGGGAAAGAAACTGTTCCTGAATCTGGATGTTGCAGATTTCATGTTCCTGTACCTTCTACCTGATGGCAGCGGAGAGATGAGTGTGTGGCCAGGATGGTGGGGGTCCTTGATGATGCTGGAAGCCTTTTTGAGGCAGCGACTGCGATAGATCCCCTCGATGGTAGGGAGGTCAGAGCCGATGATGGACTGGGCAGTGTTTACAACTTTTTGCAGCCTTTTCCACTCCTGGACGTTCAGGTTGCCGAACCAAGCCACGATGCAACCGGTCAGCATGCTCTCTACTGTGCACCTGTAGAGGTTTGAGAGAGTCCTCCTTGACATACCGACTCTCCGTAATCTTCTCAGGAAGTAGAGGCGCTGAGGTACTTTCTTTATAATTGCATCAGTGTCATGGGACTAGGAGAGATCTTCAGAAATATGCACGCTCAGTAATTTGAAATTCTTGACCCTTTCCATCGACCCATTGATATAAACGGGAGTATGGGTCCCCATCCTACCCCTTCTGAAGTCCACAATCAGTTCCTTGGTTTTGCTGGTGTTGAGAGTCAGATTATTCTGCTGACACCATTTGGTCAATCTCACTTCTATACTCTGACTCGTCCCCATCAGTGATACGTCCCACAACTTGATGATGGAGTTTGCACAGGGTGGGAGATTGCAACCTTCACATGGTCCGCCCTGTTTGGACAAATGCAATCAACCTGGCATGCACAATCAAATAAGATCAAATAGAACAAGTTGTCCGACAACTTTAGGCTGTGCACGCCACGCGCAAGAAGAAGAAGAAGAAGAGTTTGCACTATGTCCAGCTACACAGTCATGAATATAGAGTGAGTACAGCAGGGGCTGAGCACGCAGCCTTGACGTGCTCCCGTGCTGATTGTTATCGAGGATGTCACATTTTCACCAATACGGCAGATTGTGGTCTGTGAAAGAGGAAGTTGAGGATCCAATTGAGGACCCAACGTAGAACTAGTGCGAAGGTGAGATCGATGCTCGCCATCCACTAGCTGGGCCAAATGGCCTGTTTCTATGCTGTATGTCTAAATACCTATTCTGTGTCACGTGAAGTGGAAGATCACACACATGCATTGTCTTTGGTTTGCACTGAAGCAGTAAGGTGGGAAATGGGGTTCCGAGATGTTTGGGGAATCTGGCTGCGTTGACATTTATTTATTGACTGGACTAAATGGGACCCGTTGATCCCATTCTCACATGGGAGGCCTGGTCCCCAAACGTAATATTCCACCTCTCCACCAATTTCAATGATCCACCACTCACGCATAGCCCCCAACTGAGCAGACGCAGCTGATGGGTTCCCGTTGTGATGGAAACATAGAAACATAGAAATTAGGTGCAGGAGTAGGCCATTCAGCCCTTCGAGCCTGCACCGCCATTCAATATGATCATGGCTGATCATCCAACTCAGTATCCCGTACCTGCCTTCTCTCCATACCCTCTGATCCCCTTAGCCACAAGGGCCACATCCAACTCACTCTTAAATATAGCCAATGAACTGGCCTCAACTACCCTCTGTGGCAGAGAGTTCCAGAGACTCACCACTCTCTGTGTGAAAAAAGTCTTTCTCATCTCGGTCCTAAAGGATTTCCCCCTTATCCTTAAGCTGTGACCCCTTGTCCTGGACTTCCCCAACATCGGGAACAATCTTCCTGCATCTAGCCTGTCCAACCCCTTAAGATGCCCCTGATTCCCCCTGATCCCCTCACAACCGCCACTCCACCCCTTGCTCTTCCCCCCAAGCACTCACTTCATCCCCCCCTCAAATCCCCATCCCCTCTTAGCGGCTCTCTGACGTCGCAGCCATTCCCTCCCACTGGGTTCCCATTGTGACGTAGAACACGCAGGTATTACTGCGCAGGTGCAGTTGATGGCACGGCAAGTGGAAAAGGGATTTATTAAAGCTTAAAATGTGAATCTTAAAATATTACAACAATTTAAACGTTAAAGAGGAGATTTATTTAGTCCATTCTTATTGCATCTCGTGTTGCGTTCGGCAGCCGGGGAGTGGGTCGGCTTCAGGCGGGGCTGTCGGGGGCTGGTGGGGGGAGCGTCCTGCAGCCTGGGGAGGGGCACAGCTTCAGGCGGGGCTGTCGGGGGCTGGTGGGGGAAGGGGGAGCATCCTGCAGCCTGGGGAGGGGCGCAGCTTCAGGCGGGGCTGTCGGGGGCTGGTGGGGGAAGGGGGAGCATCCTGCAGCTGGGGGAGGTGGACGGCTTCAGGCGATGGCCAGTGGTGGGGGGGGGGGGGGGGGGGAGAGCTAGTAAGGGTGTTGAAGGCCTAAGAGACCGGTTTCCAGAGGGCTAGTATGGACATTGTGAGCTGAATGGATTATTGGGCTGGTCCTGCAGCTGGGGACGGGGAGGCTTCAGGTGGGGGCCTGTGGGAGCGTTCTGTAGCCGGGGAGGGGGCAGCTCCAGGCATGGGCCGGTGGGGGGAGAGTGCCGCTGCCATGGCCTGCTACTGAGGGGGGGGGGGGGGGGGGTGCGAGAGGAGGGAGATGGGGCTGTGTGGGCGGGAGTGGTGAGCCCCACCAGCACCCGGATCCGCCAGCGCCCAGCTCCCTCAATCCCACACTCTCACTCCTCACTTCCCCAGGATCTCGAGTTTGCAGCAATCGGGCAGGCTCCGTGCTCCAGGCGGCTTCTGGACTCACAGATAACTGAATCACGGCTTCTGGACTCACAGTTCACTGACTCATGGCATCTGGGCTCACAGTTCACTCACTCACTGCTTCTGGACTCATAGTTCACTCACACGGTTTCTGGACTCACAGTTCACTCAATCACGAATGCTGCACTCGCATCTCACTCACTCGCGGCTTCTTGACTCACAGTTTACTCACTCACGGTTTCCAAACTCACAGTTTACTCACTCACTCACGGCTTCTGGACTCACAGTTCACTCACACGGCTTCTGGACTCACAGTTCACTCACTCATGGCTTCTCGACTCACAGATCACTCACTCACGAAAGCTGCACTCGACTCTCACTCACTCATGGCTTCTTGACTCGACTCTCACTCACGGCTTCCGGGCTGACTGACTCACGCCCGGCCTCCGGGATTTTTTTCTCCTCGCCCCGTTTATTGACAGCGGGTGCCAGAAAGACCGTTATCTTCCTGGCGACGGACAGGCGAGAAGACCAATCGACTGATCTCACGATTTTTAAACCTTCATAACTCATGTAATATTCCACCTATCGGAACAAAACTTGGTGCAGTTGGAGCAGAGGGGAATGGTAAGGTGGAAAAAAAAATCCTAGCGATATAGGGTACCGTTTTTGCTCACATTTAAAAACAACGCAAGCCAGAAGAGGCAAGATGAGAGTAATAGTAATAGTATAGATAATTAAAGTGTTATGTTTAAAAACCCAATCTGATGTCAAGGATATTAGACTTAGCTCTTGGGGCGAAAGGAATCAAAGGATATGGGAGAAAGCAGGAACAGGGTACTGAATCTGGATGATCAGCGATGATCATATTGAATGGCGGAGCTGGCGTGAAGGGCTAAATGGCTACTTCTGCACCTATTTTGCTCTTGGATGTCCAAACATAGACAATTCGCAGCTGGGCACGGTGCCTCAGTGGAGCTGAGTGGGAGACACCTGCCACCTGCAGGCGATGGTGGAGACTGCAGCTTTCCTGGCACTGAGCTGAACAAGTAAATGGCAGAGCAGTTTAACGAGTATTTTGGTTCTGTCTTCACTAAGGAAGACACAACCAATCTCCCAGAAATACTAGGGGACTGAGGATCCAGTGGGAGGGAGAAACTGTAGGGAATCCACATTAGTCAGGAAATGGTATTAGGTAAACTGTTAGGACAGGCAGATAAATCCCCAGGGCCTGATGGTCTGCATCCCAGAGTACTCAAGGAAGTGGCCCAAGAAATCATGGATGCATTGATTATCATTTTCCAATGTTCTCTCGATTCTGGTGGAGTGCAGGGTCCCCAATGTAACTCCACTTTTTAAGAAAAGAGGGGGGGGGAGAAAACGGGGAATTATAAACCAGTTAAGGGGCTGTCCCACTTGGGCGACCTAATCCGCGGGTCCAGAAGGGTGTCTTCAACCTTCAAGCTCGAGGGCACTCGCCTGGAAAGCCTCAAGCTGGATCGACCGTCCGCGTTGAAACTGCGAGCTGGATCGACCGACCACACACACTTACACAAACACATCGCAAAAAGGCAGGGGCCAGGGAGAGTGGGGGAGCGCTGTGCGAAATTCACACCCACGATGAAGATGAAGGTACAACGGCTGCACAGTAATGGTAAGTCCTTTAGAGAGCGCGGGGGGGGGGGGGGGGGGGGGTGGGGAGGGAGAGAAGGGGGGAGAGAAGGAGGGGTGTAAAGGGGAGAGAAGGGGAGAGAAGAAGGGGAGAGGAGGGGAGAAGGAGTAGAAACACTTTTAAGAAGTATAATAAAGTTTAGCGGGAATTTTACCTACCGGAGGTCTTCCTTGGTCCTGAAAACTCCAATGAGCCAATCAAAATGCCCATTCAGAGAAGGAGATTACCTATGCCTGCCCACGACTGCCTTTAACTAAATAGCGACCCCACTCCACAGCACTACGAGTTAAAAGTACCATGCCAACCAAATTTTACTCACAGAAATTTTTTCAACATGCTGAAATTTTTCCCGCAACCTAGCTGTGGCCACAAGCATTCGGGAACTTCCCTCGAGCACGAAGGAGAGTTCCAGCCACCTCATAGGACCTCCTTGGACCACGTGTTGATAATTCTGCGAGTTTGAAGGTCGAAGCCACTCTTCTAAATCCGCAGATTAGGCCGCCCAAGTGGGACAGCCCCTTTAGTGGCTGAAGGGATCAGGGGGTATGGAGAGAAGGCAGGTACAGGATACTGAGTTGGATGATCAGCCATGATCATATTGAATGGCGGTGCAGGCTCAAAGGGCCGAATGGCTTGCTCCTGCACCTAATTTCTATGTTTCTATGTTTCTATGTTTAGTCTTACGTCGGTAGTGGGGGAGATACTTGATTATTAAAGATGTTATAGCAGCACAGTTGGAAAGCAGTGACATGATTTGTCAAAGTCAGCATTGATTTATGAAGGGGAAATCATGCTTGACTAATCTGGAATTGTTTGAGGATGTATAATGGATAAGGGAGAGCCTAAGGATGTGGTGTATCTGGACTTTGAAAAAGCCTTTGACAAGACCCCACCAAAGGGATTAGTGTGCAAAAATAGAGCACATGGTATTGGGAGTAGGGTATTGACAAGGATTGGCAGGCAGGAACCAAGGAGTCCATTTGAGAATGGCAGGCAGTGACTAGTGGGGTATCACAAGGCTCGATGTTGGGACACCAGTTTTTACAATATACTAAACTAAGTGAGACCCATTGGGTTCCATGTTCACACGGGAAGGCTTGTCCGCAACACAATATTCCACCTCTACCAATTCCAATATTGGTGGCCAGTGGTGGGGGGGGGGGGGGGGAGAATTTTTGGAGTGGTAGTATGGGTGTTGTGGGCCAAAGGGAATTGTTTCAAGAGGGCTAGTATGGACATTGTGGGCCGACTGGATTCTCGGGCAGCAGGTCAGTCACTCAGGCCTGGTGGGCTGGCAGCTCAGTCACTCAGGCCTGGTGGGATGGCAGCTCACTCACTCTGTGCGGGTGGGCTGACAGTTGACTCATGGCTGGTGGGTTGGCAGTTGACTCATGGCTGGTGGGCTGGCAGTTGACTCACAACTGGTGGGCTCACACTCACACACCCTCCATCAAACACACACACACACTCACAGCCACATACACACCCTCCATCACACACACACACACACACACACACACACACACACACACACACACACACACACACACACACACACACACACACACACACACACACACACACACACACAAACTCACGCCACACACACACCCTCCATCTCACACACACACACTCACACACAATATATATATGACTAAAACTTTCTTGAATCTACTCACGTGGCTGAGCGCGGCCTCTCCACTGAGCGGGACTTCCAGAGTGAGCGGGACATTTGGACCAGCACAGTGCAGGCCAACAATTCATTTCAAGTACAGTGCAGGCCAACAATTCATTTCATTTCAAGCAGAGTGCAGGCAGCCAATTAATTTCAGTTCAAGCACAGTGCAGGCTACCGATTCATTTCACTTCAAGCAGAGTGCAGGCGACCGATTCATTTAAAAAACAACAGAAGGTAAACAAAAAGACAATACAGAAGGTAAACAAAAAGACAAAAAAGATGAGGTATGAAGGTAAGCTAGCGAAGAATATAAAGCAGGATAGTAAAAGCTTCTTTAGGTATGTGAAGAGGAAAACATTAGTTAAGACCAAAGTTGGACCCTTGAAGACCGAAATAGGTGAATTTATTATGGGGAACAAGGAAATGGCAGAGGAGTTTAACAGGTACTTTGGATCTGTCTTCATTAAGGAGGACACAAACAATCTTCCTGATATACTAGTGGCCAGTGGATCTGGGGTGATGGAGGAACTGAAGGAAATCCACAATAGGCAGGAAATGGTGTTGGGTAGACTGATGGGACTGAAGATTGATAAATCCCCAGGGCCTGATGGTCTGCATCCCAGGGTACTTAAGGAAGTGGTTCTAGAAATTGTGGATGCATTGGTGATAGTTTTCCAATGTCCTATAGACTCAGGATCAGTTCCTGAAGATTGGAGGGTGGCTAATGTTATCCCACGTTTTATGAAAGGCGGGAGAGAGAAAACAGGGTATTATAGACCAGTTAGCCTCACATCGGTGGTGGAGAAGATGCTGGAGCCAATTTTAAAAGATGAGATTGCCGAATATTTGCTTTACTAATCTTCTGGAATCATGCTTGACTAATCTTCTGGAATTTTTTGAAGATGTAACTAGGAAAATGGAAAGGGGGAGCCCGTGGATGTAGTATACCTGGACTTTCAGAAAGCATTTGATACGGTCCCACATAGTAGATTAATGGGCAAAATTAGGGCACATGGTATTGGGGGTAGAGTGCTGACATGGATCGAGAAGTGGTTGGCAGACAGGGAACAAAGAGTAGGGATTAACGGGTCCCTTTCAGCATGGCAGCCAGTGACTAGTGGGGTACCGCAAGGCTCGGTGCTGGGACCGCAGCTATTTACAATATACATCAATGATTTGGATGAAGGGATTCAAAGTAACATTAGCAAATTTGCAGATGACACAAAGCTGGGTGGCAGTGTGAACTGTGAGGAGGATGCTATGAGAATGCAGGGTGACTTGGACAGGTTGGGGGAGTGGGCAGATGCATGGCAGATGAGGTTTAATGCGGATAAATGAGACGTTATCCACTTTGGTAGCAAAAACAGGAAGGCAGATTGCTATCTAAGTGGTGTCAAGTTGGGAAAAGGGGCAGTGGGGGTCCTTGTACATCAGTCTATGAAAGTAAGCATGCAGGTACAGCAGGCAGTGAAGAAAACGAATGGCATGATGGCCTTTATAACAGGAGGAATCGAATATAGGAGCTAAGAGGCCCTTCAGCAGTTGTACAGAGCCCTAGTGAGACCACACCGGGAGTATTGTGTACAGATTTGGTCCCCTAATTTGAGGAAGGATATTCTTGCTATTGAGGGAGTGCATGTAGTTTTAGAAGGTTAATTCCCGGGATGGCGGGACTGTCATATGCTGAGAGAATGGAGCAGGTGGGCTTGTACACTCTGGAGTTTAGAAGGATGAGAGGGTAACTCATTGAAACATATAAGATTGTTAAGGGTTTGGACACGCTAGAGGCAGGAAACATGTTCCCGATGTTGGGGGAGTCCAGAACCAGGGGCCACAGTTTTACAATAAGGAGTAAGCCATTTAGAACGGAGACGAGGGAACACTTTTTCTCACAGATAATGGTGAGTCTGTGGAATTCTCTGTCACAGAGGGTGGTGGAGGCGGGTTCTCTGGATGCTTTCAAGAGAGAACTAGTTAGGGCTCTTAAAAATAGCGGAGTCAGGGGATATGGGGAGAAGGCTTGAACGGGGTATTGATTGTGGATGATCAGCCATGATCCCATTGAATGGCGGTGCTGTCTCGAAGGGCCAAATGGCCTACTTCAGCACCTATTGTCTATTGTCTATTTCATTTCAAGCAGAGTGCAGGCGACCAATTCATTTCATTTCAAGCAGAGTGCAGACTCACCGTTCAGTTCACTCATGGCATGGACTCACAGTTCTGGACTCAACTCTCACTCACGATCTTCCGGGTTAACTGATTCACGTACGGCCTCCGGGGCTTTATTCACCTGGCCCCCCGGAAGAGGCGTTACTTTCATCATGGTGAGTGACAGGCGAGAAGACCAGTCAGCTGATCTCATCAATTTTTAAACATTCATAACTTTTTTTATTATTTCACCGATCGGAAAAAACCTTGGGGCGGTTGGAGGAGTGGGGCACGGTGACTAAGATGGGGAAAAAATCATAGCTATGTAGGGTAAAGTGTTTTCTAAAATGTATTTAAAACGTAGGCAGGACGTGGTCAAGATGAGATTTTTAGTAATAGTATAGATATTAACGATTTAGACAAGGGAATTAAATGTGACATCTCCAAGTTTACGGATGACCCAAAACTGGGTGGCAGTGTGAGCTGCGATGAGGATGCTATCAGGATTCTATGAGGCTGGAGGGTAGGTTTGGTGAATGGGCAGAAGCATGGCAGATGCAGTATAATATGGATAAATGTGAGGTTATCCACTGTGGCAAGAACAGCAAGGCAGATTATTATCTGATTGAAGTCAGATTAGGAAAAGGGGAGGTGCAACGAGACCTGGGTGTCCTTGTACGTCAGTGCCTGAAAGTAAGCATGCAGGTTCAGCAGGCAGTCAAGAAATCTAATGGCATCTTGGCTTTCATTGCGAGAGGATTGAGTTTAGGAGCAAGGTGGTCCGACTGCACTTGTACAGGGCCCTGGTGAGACAGCACTTGTGTGCAGTTTTGGTCTCCTAATTTGAGGAAGGACGTTCTTGCTATTGAGAGAGTACAGCATAGGTTCACCAGGTTAATTCCAGAGATGGCGGCTGACATATGATGAAAGAATGTGTCGACTGGGCTTGTATTCACTGGAATTTAGAAAGATGAGAAGGGGATCTTATAGAAAGATATACAATTCTTGAAGGATTGGACAGGCTAGGTTCAGGAAAAATCATCTCGATGTTGGGGGATTCTGGAACCAGGAATCACAGTTTAAGAAGCCTGCCTCTGGGTCCAGTCAAGCACGGCTGGGCAACAACAGTTATGGGGAGAAGGCAGGAGACTGTGGTTGTGAAGGAGAATAGATCAGCAATGATCGATGGCAGAGTAGACTAGATGGGACGAATGGCCTAACTCTGCTTCAATGTCATGGTCTCCCTCTCCATCTGCTGGTGTCTCTGATTTGTCCACTGCCACACCAACCATGTCTCTCTCTCTCTCTCTCCCTCTACTGGATCACAGCCACACTGACCTCATTCTCTCTCCTTCTGCTGGCAGCTCCTGTATCTGACTGAACTCAGATGTACTGCTGGAGAAACAACAAACTACAGATGCTGGTTAATGCACAGAAGCACACAGAGTGCTGGAGTAACTCAGCAGGTCAATAGACAATAGACAATAGAGAATAGGTGCAGGAGTAGGCCATTCGGCCCTTCGAGCCAGCACCGCCATTCAATGGCTTATCATCCCGAATCAGTACCCCATTCCTGCCTTCTCCCCATATCCCCCGACTCCACTATTTTTAAGAGCCCTATCTAGATCTCTCTTGAAAACATCCAGAGAACCTGCCTCCACTGAGGCAGAGGGTCAGGCAGCATCCGTGGAGAACATGGATAGGTGACGTTTCACAGGGTGCTGGAATAACTCAGCGGGTCAGGCAGCATCTGTGGAGAACATGGATAGGTGACATTTCACAGAGTGCTGGAGTAACTCAGCGGGTCAGGATGGGTGACGTTTTGGATTTGGACCCTTCTTCAGACTTGAACACAGTCATGGTCAGACTGATTTCACTGAGGCAGAGAGGCTAAGCAGGGGACACATCCCCGGCAGGTTGGGTTGTGAATTACCTAGGGCAGCATGCATTTCCAAATCTCGACCACAAGCCAAATAATTGCAAGAAGATAGATGAGTCCTTTCATGCCTTTGAATGGAATGCAGTCAACTTCATTCCTAAAGGGCTGGGAATTCCATGAAGGTGGATACTCGAGTTGCACTTGATGTGTCAATACTGTTGAAATAAGTAAGTAAGTTTATTGGCCAAGTATTCACATACAAGGAATTTGCCTTGGTGCTCCGCCTACAAGTAACAACATGACACAGTGACAGTTATGAATCACTCAGGGAACACTAAACATTAATAATAATAAAACATTAATGATAAAGCACCATTGATCAAGCATGTGAACCAACAAAATACCAGATCAAAGGGAGGCTACAGATTTTTGGCTGTTGAGTAGAGCAGCTACTCGTGGATAAAAACTGTTTTCATGTCTGGCTGTGGCAGCTTTGACAGTCCGGAGTCACCTTCCAGAGGGAAGTGATTCAAAGAGTTTGTGGCCAGGGTGGGAGGGGTCAGAGATGATCTTGCCCGCTCGCCTCCTGGCCCTTGCAGTGTACAGTTCATCAATGGAGGGACGGTAGCAGCCAATAACCTTCTCTGCTGATTGGACGATTCGCTGCAGCCTCCGGGTGTCGTGCTTGGTGGCTGAGCCAAACCAGACTATGATGGAGAAGGTGAGGACAGACTCTACGATGGCCGTGTAGAATTGGACCATCATTGCCTGTGGCAGATTGTGCTTCCTCAGCTGCCGCAGGAAGTACATCCTCTGTTGTGCCTTTTTGACTGTGGAGTCGATGGTTGCCCCCCACTTAAGGTCCTTGGAGATGATGGTTCCCAGAAACTTAAAAGACTCCACAGATGTGACTGTGGTGTTGTTGATGGTGAGTGGGGTGAGGGGAGGGGGAGCTCTCCTAAAGTCTACAATCAATTCCACTGTCTCTAGCATTGAGCTCTAGGTTGTTGCTGCAGCACCAGGACACCAGCTGTGAAACTTCCTGTCTGTAGGCAGATTCCTCCCCATCCTGGATCAGTCCAATCAGGGTTGTGTTGTCCGCAAACTTGAGAAGCTTGACAGAGGTGTCTGTGGAGGTGCAGTCGTTGGTGTAGAGAGAGTAGAGGAGAGGAGAGGGTACGCAGCCTTGCGGTGCTCCTATGCTGAGTGTTTGCTGGTCCGAGATGTGCTTTCCCAGCCTCACATGCTGCTTCCTGAAGTAGACAATCTCCTCCCAAACCTTGCTGTCTCTCCATTTTACCCAGCACAGTGGAGCCATTCATCTCTTGGTCAAGTGACTGTTACTATGTTTCCTCAGGTACTTGAAGTTGACTTTGAGTTTAGTCTATTGTCCCGTGTACCGAGGTACGGTGAAAAGCTTTTGTTGTGTGCTGACCAGTCAGCGGAAAAACTATACAAGATTACAATCGAGCCATCCACAGTGTACAGATACAGGATAAAGGGAATAACTATTCCCTTGCAAGAGAAACTCCAGTAAGTCAGATTAAAGATAGTCTGTGGGTCTCCAATGAGGTAGATAGTAACTCAGGGCTGCTCTCTAGTTTTTAGTAGAATGGTTCAGTTGCGTGTTAACAAATGGGAAGAAACTGTTCCTGAATCTGGAGGCGTTTCCAAACTGCTATACCTCTTGCCTGGTGGGAAAGGGGAGAAGAGGGGAAGAGGGCCAGGACTGGGCCAGGAAGGTGACCAGAAATATACTCGCAATGTAAATAGAGACTCTGTCCAATACCTCCAGGTGAGGCAGAGGTTTACCTGCACGTCCTCCAACCTCATCTATTGCATCCGCTGCACGAGGTGTCAACTGCTCTACATCGGTGAGACCAAGCGCAGGCTTGTCGATCGCTCCACCCAACCCTCCACTCGGTTTGCATTAATCAACCTGATCTCCCGGTGGCTCAGCACTTCAATTCCCGCGACCATTCCGAATGCGACCATTCTGTCCTGGGCCTCCTCCGTGGCCAGAGTGAGTCCCACCATAAATTGGAGGAGCAGCACCTCATATTTTGCTTGGGTAGTTTACACCCTAGCGGTATGAACATTGACTTCTCCAATTTCAGGTAGTCCGTGATTTCGCCCTCTTTCTCCTCCCCTTCCCAGCACTCACACAGCCCACAGTCTCCGCCTCTTCCTTTCTTCTTCCCGCGCCCCCCCCACCTCTACATCAGTCTGAAGAAGGGCCTCGACCCGAAACGTCACCTATTCCTTCGCTCCATAGATGCTGCCTCACCCGCTGAGTTTCTCCAGCATTTTTGTCTACCTTCGATTTTTCCAGCATCTGCAGTTCTTTGTTAAACAACTGTCCAATACGTCAGTCAGAGCTGACACAAGGACACATTGCAGCCTCTCTCAGGATGGGGATGGTTTAGAGTCTGGGCTCCAGCAGTTGTCCATCTTCTATCTTACACTTGCAACCACTGGCCATGTTAGGAACATTACTCTGTGGGTTGCTCAGGAACATACTGTATCAGTGCATCACTGCTTAACCTACTGTGTAGTCACAGCACAGGTGAGATATCGTTCTGAAATGTTACTTCTCTTTCTCAGCAGTCCTCACCCCCCATCTACTTCATTGGAGACCCATGGACTACCTTTGGAAACATAGAAAATAGGTGCAGGAGGAGGCCGTTCCGCCCCTCGAGCCAGCATTCATTGTTTTTTTTTTTTTTTTTAATTTTTTTATTATGGAAACAGTATATACAGAGTACACTCTTATGCGGCATTAAAAATTATATAATATACAAAATTATATAATATTGATTATCAATTTATACTGTTTGTGTTATTTGTAATGTTATCCATTATACATTTCCTGGTTATTTATTTTGTATAATTGGGAGTGTATGTAGTATATTCCTAAAATAAGCAATATACTCATACTTCTCATACCATACATATTTCTTCTAATTACCAAATACAAATCCCCCCTAATATAACTACATAATACCCAATCTTAACCAAACTTCTATGATATTCATGATATTTTCATAATATTAAGAGTGTTTGTATTATTATTAACTTTATATTTCAAAATTATTATATAGTTGAAAATGCGCAATTTTATATAATTACAAATATAAGACATCTATAATATTTTCATACAACTAATAATATGTATATTCATACTAATATTAAGAATATATATAATATGTTTCTATAGTTTTTTTTTTCCTACTTAAAGATAGAAAGATAGAGATAGAAAGTAGAAAATAGAAAAGAAAATGTGAAAAGTTTGGTGGAGATTAAAATATTACTCAATAATCCGTTCTTGGAGATACATTCATGATTTATTACATGTATTTCTTCATCCATTCAGATATTCAGGCCTCAGTCAAGTCCCCGCGCCGAACCATTATGACCCTGTAAATATTTAATGTATGGAGACCAAATCCCTTTGAAGAGATCTAACCTATCCATAAGGACAAGTCTCAATCTCTCCAAGTGAAGTGTCTCCGACATTTCTGTATTCCACATTTTAATTGTTGGGGATGCAGGGCTTTTCCAAAATTTTAGTATTAATTTTTTCCCAATTATTAGAGAATAGTCGATAAAAATTCTTTGATTCCTTGTAATTATTTGTTCCGTTTCAGGTATTCCAAGTATTATTAACTTTGGATCAGGAATCATAGTAATATTAACAACATTCGACATTATCTTAAATATTTCGTTCCAATATTCTACAATCTTCGTACAATTAGTGAATGAATGTGACAAATTTGCTTCTGAGATTTGACATTTATCACATATAGGCGATAATTTTGGAAATATATTATGTAATTTAGATTTGGAGTAATGTAATCTATGTAAAATTTTAAACTGTATAAGAGCATGTTTAGCATTTAACGAGCAGTAATGTATGTGTTGTAAGCTTTCTTCCCATATTTCTGGGCTTATTATTTGACCTAATTCATTTTCCCAAAGCTGTCTGTGTGTTTCCGATGATGGAATATCACTTTCCAACAAAATATTGTAAATATATGATATCATTTTTTCTGTATTTGGATGTATTCTGTATTCAAGCATTCATCTAAAATTTCACTCTTTCTATTTCTGAATTCTTGTGTATTTGCAGAGATATAGTTTCTGATTTGTAAATATCTAAAATATTCATTATTATGAAGCCCGTAAGCTTGTTGTAACTCTTGAAATGAAAGAAAAAAATTTTCCTTATAAAGATCCCCTATATTTAAAATTCCTTTATTTTTCCATTGTATAAAAGCCTTATCCATCGTTGAGGGTTTAAACGTAAAATTGTTGGCAATAGTAAGACCTAACGGTATAAATTTTAGTTTTAATGTTTTCTTTATTTGTTTCCAAATACGGATTCCGCTTTCTATTATCGAGTTTTCACTATAAATTTTCTTAGGTACATTAGTATTAGCAAATATCATAGAACTAATTTCAAATGGAAAACAGTCTTCTCTTTCCATTTGTAACCAGTTTGGTTTATTATCTGTTTCTTCTAACCAGAAGTTCATATTTTTAATATTAACTGCCCAATAATAAAACATAAAATTTGGTAATGCTAATCCCCCGTTTATTTTAGCTTTACATAAGTGTTTTTTATTTATTCTATGGTTCTTATAATCCCAGATAAAGTTAGTGACTAGAGAGTCTACTTTTTTAAAAAAATTTTTAGGGAGATATATCGGGATTGATTGAAATAAATATAATAATTGTGGGAGAAAAATCATTTTTATTGCGTTTATTTTGCCTAACATTGAAATAGGTAAACTTTTCCAGTATAAAATATTTTTATTTAATTTATTCAGTAATAACGGGAAATTAGAATTAAATAGAGAGTCAAATCTTTTTTTAACAAAAATACCAAGATATTTAATATTTTCATTTGTTATCTTAAAAGGAAATTGTTGTAATATCTGTAAGTTATTCATGGCTATTGGCATAAGTTCACTTTTATTCCAATTGATACTGTATCCTGAAATTAAACCAAATTCCGTTATTAGTTTTAACAAATTACGGATACTTATTTCCGGTTTAGTGATATAAAGTAATACATCGTCCGCATATAACGAGATTTTATTCTTAGTATCTTTAGTATCATATCCATATATTTCCGGGTGCAATCTTACCCTTTGGGCAAGAGGTTCGATTGCTAACGCAAACAGTAAAGGTGATAAAGGACAGCCTTGTCTACAACCTCGAGATAAACTAAATTTAGTTGATAACATACGGTTTGTTGTTATTCTAGCTGTTGGGTTTGCATATAACAATTTGATCCAAGTAGTAAACTTCTCACCAAGCTTAAAAGCTTCCATCACCGAAAATAAATAAGGCCATTCCACCTGGTCAAAAGCTTTTTCTGCATCCAGCGAGATAACTACTAAGTCTTTTTTATCACTTCTTTTCGAATATATGATATTAAATAACCGTCTTAGATTATATGAAGAATATCTTTTAGGTATAAATCCTGTTTGATCAGGATGAATTAATTCGTTAACAACTGTGCTTAATCTTTGTGCTAGTATCTTTGTTAAAATTTTTTGATCCGTATTTAATAAAGCAATTGCTCTATATGATCCTGGTTCATCCAAGTCTTTATTTATTTTGGGTATAAGTGTTATAATAGACTCGTTCAGTGTATCTGGTAATTTCTCTTGTGTATATATCTGTTCATATAATGATTTTAAATATGGGACCATTTGATTATGAAAAATTTTATAAAATTCCGAACCTATACCATCCGGTCCTGGAGTTTTACCATTTTTTAATGATTTAATAGATTCTTGGATTTCTTTTATTGAAATATCAGCATTTAATAGTTCTCTATTTTGTAAATCTAATTCTTTTAAGTTACATATGTTTAAAAAAGCATCTATTTCTGTTTTATTTACTGTCGCTTTAGCAGTATACAGATTTTTATAATATTGCATAAATCTTTCATTAATATCTTTGGGTTGTATTAATAATTCACCGTTTTGTGATTTAATCCTATGTATAATTTTTTCAGCTTCAATTTTCCTTAATTGTCGAGCCAATAATTTTTGGGGTTTGTCTCCAAATTCAAACTGCGATTGTTTAGTATGTTGGTAATATTTTAAAACTTGATCAGTATATATTTTGTTTAATTTATATTTCAATGCTACAATTTTATTATGTATTATTATATCTGATTTTATTGCATTCTGTATGCCTAATTGTTTAATCTCCCTTTCTAAGTCCTGTTGTTCCTTCCGAATCTTTTTAGTATGGAATGCTTGTGAAGAAATCATAATTCCTCGAAGATATGCTTTAAATGTTTCCCATAATAAAGAGCGAGATATTTCTGGTTGATCATTTATTTCAAAAAAAATCTTAATCTGAGTTATAATATATTCCTGAGTGGTTTTATTTTTTAAAATTTGTGGATTAAGTTTCCATTGTCCTAAATTTTCTGTTTTACCATTTATTTTAATTTTAAATGTTAATGGTGCATGATCTGAAATTATAATATTATGATATTTAGATTCGTAAGTAAGTGAAATAAGCTTTGCATCTACCAGAAAATAATCTATTCTTGGATAAGTTTTATGTACTGGTGAATAAAAGGAATATTCTCGACCAGTAGGATTTTCTGTTCTCCAAACATCTTTAATATTAGTCGTTTGGATATATGCATTTAATAAATCACTAGTATGTGATTTAGTTTTTCTTTGTTTTGAAGATCTATCTAAGTAAGGGTCTAATGTACAATTAAAATCTCCTCCAATTATCAAATTATAATGTGTTAATTCCGGAATATTATTGAGTACTTTCTTAAAAAATAAAGGACTATCAAAATTTGGTCCATAAATATTAACGAAAATCATTTTTTCCCTGTTTATTTCTCCTATCACAATAATATATCTGCCATCTTTATCAGATATAGTAGATGTATGCTTAAATAAAGTACCTTTACGAAATAATATTGCTACGCCTCTTGATTTATGCGTAAAAGAAGAGTGATATATTTTGTCTATCCATTTGGCTTTCAGCCTATTTTCAGCGTCTTTTTTTTAAGTGGGTTTCTTGAATGTAAATTACATCAGCTTTAATTGCCTTTAAGTGTGTCAATATTTTTCCTCTTTTTATTGGTTCATTGATACCTTTAACATTCCAACTGCAAAAGGTTAATCCCTCATTCCCCATATTTCTTTTTAAGTCCTGCATTTTAAATTTGTGGGAATCTACAATAGAGTCTAAGGGTCCATGCAGTAGACCTAACCTTACACCCGAACACCGAATAGATGAATTTTAAATCTCTTTTATGTACTTCACGAATATATCTCCATTGTTCCAATGTGTAGCTCCATTCAAACTGAAAGATACAATAGGTATAAAAGAATAGTAAAGAATAGATAAAGAGATTAATAGTGTGTGTAAAGAATGAAAAAACTACAAATAAAGTATTTGTAGTTTGTGTAAGCCATACTACATTGGCTATCCATCTAAAGGCTTCCGGCATTGATGTTATTAATTTGGCCAGCTCCTAGATTTAAGGAATTATTATTCCATAATAATATTTTAACGGGGATATAATATTAAAGAAATGAAAAAAGTGATATTGATCATCATATAAAAGTATGTATATCTAAAATTAATTTAAAAATCTAACTATAAAACGGGAGATAAAGAATTTTAAAGTACAAAATAAAAAATCATTATTAAAGAAGAAAAAAAAAAGGGGAGGGTATCTCTAAATTTAACAAGACATAAGATATTAATTATTAGTAATATTAATTAGCAATAGTGAACAATCTTGGTTAATAATAATCATAGTGATAATAAAACCGCGTTATGGTTTTAGTATGTGTGTTATTTATTTATGTTAGTTATATATTATGACTAATTGTCAGTGTTCAGCAAGCATCTTCCAATCCAGAAAAACGCTTCATTCCATACGACATTGTCCGTTCCTTCTAGTTCCTTCTAATTCCATATTATCGTATGAAGTCTCACAGAATGTTAAGAGACCATACTAGGTCTCTAAAAGTAGTAAAAGTCAGTATGTTTGCTTGTAGATAATTTTCAAGTGTCAAACTGCTTTGCAAATTCCATGGCTGCTGCTGGGGTCTTGAAGAAATGTTCCACGTTGTTATAAGTAACTCTTAGGGTGGCTGGGTAATTCAAACCGTATCTCAAATTTTCTACACCCCTCATAAGGCTTTTGGCTTCATTAAACGCTTTTCGTTTTCTGGCAACCTCTGGGGGATAGTCTCGGTAGATACTGATTCTTTGTCCTTCAAATGTCAGATTCTTTTTTCCCGAAGCTCTCCGCATAATATCCTCCAGGACAAAATCATATTGTAGCTTTACAATCATTTGTCTTGGGGGGGCATTTGTACTGGTCTGTCGTCTGCCGACTCTATGTGCACGAGCTAATACAGGCTTATCATCCAGAGATAAAACAGCTTGAAGTAGTTTAGCAGTGAATTCTCGAGGATCTTCGTGTTTCTCTAGACCTTCAGGAATCCCTGCGATCCTCAAGTTCTGTCTTCTCTGCTAGCCTTCTAGCTGAGTGCATTTCTCTGTTACTTTAGTCAACAACTCCAGTAGACGTTCTTGTTCTGTTATCAGCTTTGCTGTAGACACAGTACTTGCCTCCGCTATCTTTTCAAGGTTGTTCATGCCAGCTGCCTGTTGTTCCAGCACATTTTCAATAGGATCAATCTTATTTTGAAAGTCTTTTTTAACTTTTTCAAGTTTAATCTCCATCTTACGTTCCATATCATTAATCATATCAATAAGTTCATTCTTCAAATTTTCTGATACTTTCTTGAACTTATTATAAATTTTTAACATTGTATCTTTTTGAAATTCATTCCATTGATTTTTCATCAGATCCATCTGATTGTTAATTTGACAAATTTCTTCCTTTATTTCTCCCTTTATATCTTTCATTTCTTGCTTTATATCTTTCATTTCTGCCTTTAATTCTAGCTTTAAATCAGCCATCTGGTGAGAAATAAAAGTTTTCAAATCCTCACCTTCTGTGCCTGCTTTCTTGGAGACATCTTCCAGGGAGCTGGCCCTACTTGAATCCGAGGCTTCTCCCAGGCCTTCTCCCGCTCTCTGCCGGGTTTTTCGACCTTTTACCTTGTCGGTAGGGCTCCGTGCCGTCATGGTTTGTCGCACGGCTGATGACGTCACTCGGTACCGTCGGTATTAAAACGGCAGGCAGTGTGAAGCAGGCAGCCGGTAAGTCTTTTTAAACCCCCGTTTTTTCCGAATTTTTACGGAGCTGGCTGGCGCTATGCTCTAGGACTCCATAGCGCCACCGGAAGATCGAGCCAGCATTCATTGTGATCATGGCTGATCGTCCCCTATCAATAACCCGTTCCTGCCTTCTCTCCATATCCCTTGACTCCACTAGCCCCTAGAGCCCTATCCAATTCTCTCTTAAATCCATCCAGTGATTTGGCCTCCACTGCCCTCTGTGGCAGGGAATTCCATACATTTACAACTCTCTGGGTAAAAAAGTTTTTTCTCACCTCAGTCTTAAATGACATCTCTTTTATTCTAAGACTGTGGCCCCTGGTTCTGGACTCACCCAACATTGGGAACATTTTTCCTGACTTGTCCAGTCCTTTTATTTTTCCTAACTTGTCCAGTCCTTTTATAATTGTATATGTTGCTATAAGATCTCCCCTCATCCTTCTAAACTCCAGTTAATACAAGCCTAGTCTTTTCAATCTTTCCTCACATGACAGTCCCGCCATCCCAGGGATCAATCTCGTGAACCTACGCTGCACTGCCTCAATCACAAGGATGTCCTTCCTCATATTAGGAGACCAAAACTGTACACAATAGTCCAGATGTGGTCTCACCAGAGCCCTATACAACTACAGAAGAACCTCTCTACTCCTGTAGGGAAATCCATTTGTTATGAAGGCCAACATTCCATTAGCTTTCTTCACTGCCTGCTGTACCTGCACGCCAACTTTCAGTGACTGGTGTACGAGGACACCCAGGTCTTGCTGTACCTCCCCCTTACCTAACATAACTCCATTGAGATAATAATCTGCCCCTTTGTTTTTGCCGCCAAAGTGGATAACCTCACATTTATCTATATTATACTGCATCTGCCACGCATCTGCCCACTCACTCAACCTGTCCAGGTCCCCCTGCAAACTCCTAACATCTTCTTCACAGTTCATACTGGCACCCAGCTTTGTGTCATCCGTAAACTTGCTAGTGTTGCTCCTAATTCCCTCTTCCAAATCATTAATATATATGGTAAACAGTTGCGGCTCCAACACCAAGCCTTGCGGCACTCCACTCGCCACTGCCTGCCATTCTGATTTGGACCCGTTCACTCCTACACTTTGCTTCCGGTCTGCCAACCAATTTTCTATCCACGTCAACACGCTAACCCCAATACCATGTGCTCTAATTTTAGTCACCAGTCTCCTGTGCGGGACCTTATCAAAGGCTTTCTGAAAGTCTAGATACACTATATCCACTGGCTCCCCTTCATCCATTTTACTTGTCGCATACTCAAAAAAATCCAGAAGATTAGTCAAGCATGATTTCCCTTTCATAAATCCATGTTGACTTGGACTAATCCTTTTACTGCTATCCAAATGCTCCATTATTACCTCTTTAATAATTGACTCCAGCATCTTTCCCACCACCGAAGTCAGGCTAACTGGTCTGTAATTCCCCGTTTTCTCTCTCGCTCCTTTCTTGAAAAGTGGGATAACATTAGCTATCCTCCAATCCACAGGAACTGATCCTGAATCTATTGAACATTGGAAAATGATCCCAAGTTTCCCAGTCCTCTGGCTTCTGGCTACTCTTTGCTGTGTTATACATCTTACTCCAGATGTACTCAAGATGTGGTCTCACCAGAGCCCTATACAACTGCAGAAGAACCTCTTTACTCCTGTACTGAAATCCTCTTGTTGTGAAGGCCAACATTCCATTAGCTTTCTTCACTGCACTTTAATGGGACTAGACTGGAATTTATCTTGCACTAAACATCATTCCCTTTATCCTGTATCTGTACACTTTAGACAGCTCGATTGGAATCATGTATAGTCTTTGTTCTGGCCTTTTCTTACCTCCAGTTCCCTCCCCTAAACTTTCAGTCTGAAAAAGGGTCCTGACCCAAAAGGTCACCCACCCATTTTCTCCAGAGATGCTGCCTGACCTGCTGAGCTAACCCAGCACCTTGTGTCTATCTTCAGTAAACACCAGCATCTGTAGTTCCTGTTTACATGTTACAGGTCTCTCCACCGTCAACAGCATCGCTCCAGAGAAAATAATCCGAGTCTGTCCGACCTCTCCTTATAGCCAATATTCTCTCATCCAGGCAGCATTCCGGTAAACCTCCTCTGCACACACCCTCCCCAAATCTCCACATCCTTCCTGTAATGGGGTGACCAGAACCACACAATACTCCAAATGAGGCCTAACCCATGTTTGATGAAGCTGCAACTTGGATTCCTGACTCTCATCCCCAATGCCCCACTCGATGAGTAATCAGACAGTGGCAAGAACATGATGATATCTTCATCTCATTCCCAATGAAACAAACAAGGAAGCATTTAGCAACTAAGAAATGGAAGCAAGAGGAGGCCATTTAGCAACAGACAATAGACAATAGGTGCAGGAGTAGGCCATTTGGCCCTTCAAGCCAGCACCGACATTCAATGTGATCATGGCTGATTATCCCCAATCAGTACCCCGTTCCTGCCTTCTCCCCATATCCCCTGACTCCGCTGTTTTAAGAGCCCTATCCAGCCCAATCTAACAATCCTTCTTCATGATCAGTGGTCATTTGCAACATTCCCCTATGTGATCGGACAACTGACCCTGGAGGGAGCGTGGGAAGAGATTGAATTGAACATTGGAAGCGAATTGGACTTGGGGCAGCAATGTGGCATTGTGGTGCAGCGGTAGCATTAGAGACCCAGGTTCGATCCTGACAACAGGTGCTGTCTGTATGGAGTTTGTACGTTCCCCTTGTGATGCGTGGGTTTTATCCAGAAGCTCCAGTGACCTCCCACATTCCAAAGATGTAGAGCTTTATAAGTTAATTGGCTTTAGCTTAAAGAAATGTAAGATTGTCCCTAGTGTGTAGGATAGTGCTCATGTACGGGTATCGCTGGTCGGTGTGAATGGCGGGCTGAAGGGCCTGTTTCCACTTTGTATCTCTAAACTAAACTTCTCGGAAATAGCTGATGCTGAAGAAAATTTATAAGAAAAACTAGAAGTAATAGCTTTTAGCTGAGAGGGGCATCTTTATGTGTGGTACAATGGCGCAGCGGGTATAGCTGCTGACTCACAGTGCCAGAAACCCGGGTTCAATCCTGACTTTGGGTGCTGTCTGTGTGGAGTTTGTATGTTCTTCCTGTGACCATGTGGGTTCCCTCCGGGTGCTCCGATTTCCTCCCACATCCTAAAGACATGTGGGTTTGTTGGTTAAATGGCCTCTGTAAATTGCCCTTCATGTTGGGAGGGCAAAAGTGGGATAACATATAGGAGGTGGCGCAGTGGTAGAGTCTCACAGCCCTAGAGAGTCGGATTAAATCCTGACAATGGGTGCTGCCTGTACGGAGTTTGCACGTTCCCCCTGTGACCGTGTGGGTTTTCTCTGGGTGTTCTGGTTTCCTCCCACAATCCAAAGACTTGCAAGTTTGTAGATTAATTGGCTTTGGTAAAAACTGTAAATTGTCCTTAGTGTTTAGGGTAATGCTAGTGTATGGGGCTTACTGGGAAGAATGTACTCGTTGGGCTGAAGGGCCTGCCTCCATACTGTATCTCCACAGTTTAAAGGGGAAGGCAAACGCAATGCTAACATTTATTTCAAGAGGATTACAATACAAAGCCAGGGATGTAATGCTGAGGCTCTATTAGGCGCTTGTCAGGTCGCATTTAGAAATATAGAAACATCGAAAATAGGTGCAGGAGTAGGTCATTCGGCCCTTCGAGCCAGTACTGCCATTCAATATGACCATGGCTGATCATCCAAAATCAGTACGGTGAACTTCTGGTGGCACTATGGAGGGCTAGAAAGCAACGCCAGCCAGCTCCGTGAAAAAAAACGAGGAAAAACCGGGGAGAAAAGACCTATCTGCTGCCTGCTGTTTCTGCACCGGCTGACGTGAGTGACGTCATCAGGCGTGCGACTGGTAATGGCAACACAGCGCAGCCCACCCGTGGATAAAACAAAACTCCGGTATACAAGGAAAATGGCAGAACAAGAACAAGGCCTGACTGGAGCCTCGGCCTCAGGTAGGACACTATCCCTAGAAGATGTGTCGAAAAAAACGAAGAAAAAAATCGGAAATTGAGGAACTCAAAGTTTTTTTGTACAAGAAATGGCAGAGTTAAAGAAAGAAATAAAGTTGGAATTAAAGACTGAATTGGCAAAAATTAATATTAAGGAAGAAATAGAAAAAATCAAGGAGGAGATGAAGGAGTTAAAGTTTGAAATCAATACCTCGGCCACGGAATTATCTGACAAACTGCGAAAGGAAATTGCAGAAATATTGACGGATCAATCTGCAAATATAGTGGAAGAGATGAATGAAAAAATCGAAAATAAGGTGGAAACAGAAATGGAACCCGTGGTGGAAGAAATCAAGGATCAGTCGACAGCCATAAAGAACCTTGAAGAACTAGCCGAAACAAGCACTCAGACTACGAAAACACTCCTCAAAGAAAATCAACGTTTATCTGACTTACTGGGCAAAATAACTGATAAGTGTACCGAGTTGGAAGGACGCCAGAGAAGACAGAACTTAAGGATCGTGGGTATTCGAGAAGGGAGAGAAAAGAATCAAGATACCCGAGAGTTTACTGCAAACTTATTGCAAAAGGTTTTATCTCTGGAACAAAAGCCTTTGCTAGCCCGAGCACACAGAGTTATGAGACGTTATAAAAAGCAAGACGCTCCTCCAAGACAAATGATAGTAAAAGTCCGGTATGATCATGTCCTGGAGGAGATGATGAACAAAATTGTAAAAAGTAGAAATCTTACATATGAAGAAGATTCGATCAGCATTTACCGAGACTATCCAGCAGAGGTCACCAAGAAACGAAATGCGTTCAAGGAGACCAAAAGAATTTTGAGGGAAGTGAAGAATCTGAAGTACAGTCTGAGGTACCCAGCCACACTGAGAGTCACCTACAACCAGGAAGAACATTATTTCAAAAACCCAGCAGATGCAATGAGCTTTGCCCAAGGGATTAAGGAGCGAGAGGTAAACTGAATGAAAGCTTCAAAGATTGACTATACCAACAAATAAATTGTACTTTCAAGATTGGAGTGGACTATAGACTTGTTTCATCTAAAGAAGATGGAGAAGGATGCGGATTGGAGATTCGGGGAGATACGGATTGGAGACTCTCCTATGGATACTAATAATTAGAATAGTAACACTACTAATATTAATAACTAACACATACTAAAATTAATACTGCGGTATTATTATTAATTAAAGCTAATAACTACCAATTAATGATTAACAACTAATTATAGCTGATTTACTTAGAATTAAGTAAATAGTAAATATAAACACACAAAATATAAAGTTTGACTTTATTTATCCCCCTGGTACTTTTTATTTATTTATTTTTTCCTATATTTTTCTTCCCTTTTTTTTATTTTCTATTATTACTTTATTTTTTATATTTTCTTATAATTATAGCTTTTAATAAGTATTAAGTATAGATATTATCATATACTTGACTGATGGATTTTGTACACATCAGAGTTTAATACTCCCGGTTAAATATTTTTATGGAATAACAATTTTAATGAATCATGGAGATGGATAAGTTTGTAACATCGACTACGGAAGTCTATAGATTGCTAGCCATGGTAGTATGGCTAACACTAACTACACCAATATTAGATGTAGTTTTTTTATTTCTTTGTGCACCCTATTAACCTCTTAATCTATCCTTTTTTTTAAATATTATTTCTTGTTATTATTATTTTATATTTGAATGGAGTTATAAATTAATGCAAAGGAGGTAGAAACATAGAAACATAGAAATTAGGTGCAGGAGTAGGCCATTCGGCCCTTCGAGCCTGCACCGCCATTCAATATGATCATGGCTGATCATCCAACTCAGTATCCTGTACCTGCCTTCTCTCCATACCCCCTGATCCCTTCAGCCACAAGGGCCACATCCAACTCCCTCTTAAATATGGCCAACGAACAGGCCTCAAATACCCTCTGTGGCAGAGAATTCCACAGATTCACCACTCTCAGTGTGAAAAACGATTTTCTCATCTCGGTCCTAAAAGACTTTCCCCTTATCCTTAAACTGTGACCCCTTGTCCTGGACTTCCCCAACATCGGGAACAATCTTCCTGCATCTAGCCTGTCCAACCCCTTAAGAATTTTGTAAGTCTCTATGAGATCACCCCTCAATCTTCTAAATTCCAGCGAGTACAAGCCAAGTCTATGTAGTCTTTCTTCATATGGATTCAGAAAATAGAGAATCACTAAACGCTGAAATAACTTCTAAAGAAATCAAAGAAGCTATTAGGTCATTAAAAAATGGTAAAACTCCAGGACCGGATGGTATTGGATCAGAATTTTATAAAACATTCTATGATATGATAGTTCCACGTTTGAAGACACTTTATGAACACATTTATGCACAACAGAAGTTACCAGAAACATTAAATGAATCTATTACAACGCTCATACCTAAATCAGATAAAAATCTGGATGATCCAGGGTCGTATAGAGCCATAGCTCTTTTAAATACTGATCAAAAAATATTAACCAAAATACTAGCACAAAGACTAAATACAGTGATTAATAAGGTAATTCATTCAGATCAAACAGGATTTATACCAAAACGATACTCCTCAAATAACTTGAGAAGATTATTCAATATTATATACTCGAAAAGAAACATTAATAAAGATTTATCAATTATTACATTGGACGCAGAGAAAGCTTTTGATCAGATTGAATGGTCTTATTTATTTTCGGTTATGGAAGCTTTTCAGTTGGGAGAGAAGTTTATAACATGGGTTAAGCTACTATATACCAAGCCAACAACTAGAATATTAATAAATCAAATGTTAACAACTAAATTTAATTTATTCCGAGGCTGTAGACAAGGTTGTCCTCTATCTCCACTACTGTTCGCACTGGCAATTGAACCATTAGCACAACGCGTGAGATTACATCCTGAAATATACGGGTATGAAACCAAAGAAACTGAAAATAAAATCTCTTTATACGCAGATGATGTATTACTTTATATTTACAAAGCCGGAAATTAGTATTCCTAACCTATTAGATTTAATAAATTAATTTGGATTGTTTTCAGGATATAGCATTAATTGGAATAAAAGTGAACTTATGCAAATAATGGGAAATGACTTACATATATTACAATATCCTTTTAAGGTAGCAAATGAAAAAATCAAATATCTTGGAATTCATGTAACTAAAAGATATGATTCTTAATTTAAATCTAATTTCCCAACCCCATTGAATAAACTACTTAAGAATATCCTATATTGGAAAACATTACCTACTTCAATGCTAGGTAGAATTAATGTGATAAAAATGTTTTTTCTTCCGCAATATTATACCTGTTTCAACTGATCCCGATATATCTTCCTAAACATTTTTTTAAGAAAGTGGACTCTATAGTTACCAATTTTATTTGGGATTATAAGAGCCATAGAATAAATAAAAAACATCTATGTAAATCAAAAATGAATGGAGGTTTTGCATTGCCTAATTTTATGTTTTATTACTGGGCAGTTAATATTACAAATATGAATTTTTGGTTGGAAGAAGTAGATAAACAGCCAAACTGGTTGAACCTTTTGGTTCAACTTTCGAAGTTAGGTGGATTTTATTTGCTAATACTAAAATACATAAGAAAATTTATTGAGGAAATCCAATAATAGAAAGTGGCATACGTATTTGGAAACAATTAAAGAAAACATTAAAATTAGAAAGGATACCACTGGCTCTTCCCATTGTAAATAACATTACTTTTAAACCTTCAATGATAGATAAAGGTTTTTTAAAATGGAAGAACTATGGAATAAATAAGATGGGTGATCTCTATAGGGAAAGTTTATTCCTTTCATTTCAGGAATTACAACAAAATTACGGATTACACTCAAAAGAGTACTTTAGATATTTACAAATTAGAGACTATGTTAAATCAAGCACACAAGATTTTAGAAATAGAAAGAGATATATTTTTCAGGATTATTCTGGATATTAATATCTGGATATTGATAATTAGTCCTAACATATAACTAACATAAATAAATAGCACATACATTAAAATCACAACGCGGTTTTATTATTAGTATTATTTTTATCAATTAAGATTGTTCACTATTGCTAACCACTATTACTAATAATTAACAACTAATGTTCCTTTAATGAATAGAGTTAATTGTATCCCCTTTTTCTTTTTTATATAGCCTTTATATTTTTTATGTTTAATATTACTTAGATTTCTAAGTTATTTCTAGATATAGATACTTTTATATGATGAATCCTACTCCTTTTCCTTTTTTTTTCTATTGCCTCCCCTTTTTCTTTTTCCCTTAATATTATACCCCCGCTAAAATATTATTATGGAATAATAATTCCCTAAATCTAGGAGCTGGCCAAGTTAATAACATCAATGACGGAAGTCGTTAGATGGATAGCCATGTTAGAATGGCTAGCACAAACTACAACTATTCTAGATGTAGTTCTTTCTACCTTTAAACACATTACTAGTTTCTTAAACTATCCTTTATTCTTCTTTTATATCTATTGTATTTTTCAGTTTGAATGGAGTTACACATTGGACCAATGGAGATATATTCGTGAGGGACATAAACGAGATTTAAAATTCATCTATTCAGAGTTCGGTGTAAGGTTGGGTCTGTCGCGCTGATCCTTAGACTCTATTGTAGAACTTAAAATGCAAGACTTAAAAAGAAATACGGGGAATGAGGGATTAACATTTTGTAGTTGGAATGTTAAAGGCATTAATGAACCGATAAAGAGAGGAAAAGTATTGGCACATTTAAAGGCAAGTAAAGCTGATGTAATTTACATTCAAGAAACTCACTTAAAAAAAGATGCGGAAAACAGGTTGAAAGCTAAATGGATAGATAAAATATATCACTCTTCTTTTACGCATAAATCAAGAGGTGTAGCAATACTATTTCATAAAGGTACTTTATTTAAACATACATCAACCATAACTGATAAAGATGGCAGATACATTATTGTGATAGGAGAATGAAACACAGAAAAAAAGATTTTTGTTAATATATATGGACCAAATTTTGATAGCCCATTGTTTTTTAAGAAAGTATTTAACAATATTCCGGAATTAACACAATATAATTTGATAATTGGAGGAGATTTTAATTGTACACTAGACCCTTACCTAGACAGATCTACAAAACAAAGAAAAACTAAATCACATTCTAGTGATTTATTAAACGCATATATGCAAACGACTAATATTAAAGATGTTTGGAGAACAGAAAACCCTACGGGACGAGAATACTCTTTTTACTCGCCAGTACATAAAACTTATTCAAGAATAGATTATTTTTTGGTGGATGCAAAACTTATTTCACTTACTTATGAACCTAAATATCATAATATTATAATCTCAGATCATGCGCCATTAACATTTAAAATTAAAATAAATGGCAAAACAGAAAATTCAGGACAGTGGAAACTTAACCCACAAATTTTAAAAAATAAAACCACTCAGGAATATATCATAACTCAAATTAAGATTTTCTTTGAAATAAATGATCAACCAGAAATATCTCGCTCCTTATTATGGGAAACATTTAAAGCATATCTCCGGGGAATCATGATTTCTTCGCAAGCATTCCATAACAAAAAGATTCGGAAGGAACAACAAGATTTGGAAAGGGAGATTAAACAATTAGATATACAGAATGCAACAAAGCCAGATATAATATTACATAATAAAATTGTAGCATTGAAATATAAATTAAATAAAATATATACAGATCAAGTTATAAAATTTTATCAACAAACTAAACAATTACAGTTTGAATTTGGAGGCAAACCCCAAAAATTATTGGCTCGACAATTAAGGAAAATTGAAGCGGAAAAAATCATACATAGGATTAAATCACAAAACGGTGAATTATTAATACAACCTAAAGATATTAATGAAAGATTTATGCAATATTATAAAAATTTATACACTGCTAAAGCAACAGTAAATAAAACAGAAATAGATGCATTCTTAAAAAAATGTAACCTGAAAGGATTGGATTTACAAAATAGAGAATTATTAAATGCTGATATTTCAATAAAAGAAATCCAAGAATCTATTAGATCATTAAAAAATGGTAAAACACCGGGACCCGATGGTATAGGTTCGGAATTTTATAAAATATTTCATGACCATATGGTTCCGCGTCTGAAATCATTATATGAACAGATATACACACAACAGAAATTACCAGATACGTTGAATGAATCTATTGTAACACTTATACCCAAAATAAATAAAGACTTGGATGAACCAGGATCATATAGAGCAATAGCTCTATTAAATACAGATCAAAAGATACTAACAAAAATATTAGCAAAAAGACTGAGTTCAGTCGTTAACGAATTAATCCACCCCGATCAAACAGGATTTATACCAAAAAGATATTCCTCATACAATCTAAGATGGTTATTTAATATTATATATTCGAAAAGAAGTGATAAAAAAGATTTAGTAGGCATTTCGCTTGATGCAGAAAAAGCTTTTGACCAAGTGGAATGGCCTTATTTATTTTCGGTGATGGAAGCTTTTAAACTGGGAGAGAAGTTTACTACTTGGATTAAATTGCTATATGCAAATCCAATAGCTAGAATAACAACAAACCGAATGTTATCAACTAAATTTAGTTTATCTCGAGGTTGTAGACAAGGTTGTCCTCTATCACCTTTATTGTTTGCACTAGCAATAGAACCTCTCGCCCAGAGGGTGAGATTACACCCGGAAATACATGGATATGATACTAGAGATACTAAGAATAAAATCTCCTTATATGCGGATGATGTATTACTTTACATCACTGACCCAGAAACAAGTATCCGAAATTTGTTAAAACTAATAACGGAATTCGGATCAATCTCAGGATACAGTATCAATTGGAATAAAAGTGAACTTATGCCAATAACGATGAATAATTTACATACACTACAACAATTCCCTTTCAAGATAACAAATGAAAATATTAAATATCTTGGGATTTTCGTTACAAAAAGATTTGATTCTTTATTTAAATTTAATTTCCCCCCATTACTGAATAAATTAAATAAGAATATTTTATACTGGAAAAGCATACCTAATTCAATGTTAGGTAAAATTAATGCATTAAAAATGATTTTTCTCCCACAATTATTATATTTATTTCAATTAATTCCGATATATCTCCCTAAAATTTTTTTCAAAAAAGTAGATTCTCTAATTACTAACTTTATCTGGGATTATAAGAACGATAGAATAAATAAAAAACATTTATGTAAATCTAAAATAAATGGAGGATTAGCATTACCAAATCTTATGTTTTATTACTGGGCAGTTAATATTAAAAATATGAATTTTTGGCTAGAGGAAATAGATAATAAACCAAACTGGTTAAATATGGAAAAAGAAGATTGTACACCATTTGAAATTAGCTCTATAATATTTGCTAACACTAACGTAGCTAAGAAAATTTATAGTGAAAATCCGATAATAGAAAACGGAATCCGCATCTGGAAACAAATAAAGAAAACATTAAAACTAAAATTCATACCATTAGGTCTTACCATCGCCGATAATGTTACGTTCAAACCTTCAATGATGGATAAGGCTTTTTTACAATGGAAAAATAATGGAATTTCTAAGATGGGTGATCTTTATAAGGAAAACTCTTTTCTCTCATTTCAAGTTACAACAAACTTATGGACTACACAATAAAGAATATTTTAGATATTTACAAATTAGAAACTATGTTTCTGCAAATACACAAGAACTTAGAAATAGAAAGACAGAAATTTTAGATGAATGCTTGAATAAACATCCAAATACGGAAAAAATGATATCATATATATACAATATTTTATTGGAAAGTGATGTCCCATCAACAGAAACACATAGAGAGTCTTGGGAAAATGAATTAGGCCAAATTATAAGACCAGAAATATGGGATGAAAGTCTACAACATATACATCATTGCTCGTTAAATGCTAAACATTCCCTTATACAGTTTAAAATACTACATAGATTACATTATTCTAAATCTAAACTACATAATATTTTCCCAGGAATATCTTCTATATGTGATAAATGTCAAATTTCAGAAGCAAATTTGTCACATTCATTTACTAACTGTATAAAAATTGTAGAATACTGGAACGAAATATTTAAGATAATTTCGAATGTTGTCAATATAATTATGACTCCTGATCCAAAGTTAATAATACTTGGAATACTTGAAACTGACCAACTAATAACAATGAACCAAAGAACATTTATCGACTATTGTTTAATAATTGGGAAAAAATTAATATTAAAATTTTGGAAAGGCCCTGCATCCCCAACAATCAAAATGTGGAACACAGAAATGTCGGAGACACTTCATTTGGAGAGATTGAGGCTTGTCCTTATGGATAGGTTAGACCTCTTCAGAGGGATTTGGTCTCCATATATTAAATATTTACAGGGTCATAACGGTTCGGCGCGAGGACCTGACTGAGACCTGAATATTTGAATGGATGAAGAAATATATATAATAAATCATGAATATATCTCCAAGGACGGATTAATGAGGAATATTCCATTCTCCATCAAACTTTTCTTACTCTTTACTCTTTTTTCTATTTTCTCATATTTATATAAAAAATTAGAAAATAGTATAGAAACACATTATCTTAAATTCTTAATATCAGTACGAATATAAATATCACTAACTTCATGAAAATATTATCAGTATCTTGTATTTTCAATTAAATAAAATTGTGTATTTTCAAATATATAATAATTTTAAATTTAAAATCAATGATAATACAAATATTGTTAACATTATGAAAATATAATGAATATTATAAAAGTTTCACTAGTATTACGTATTATTAATTACATAAAATTTGGTCCTATATTTAAAAATCAGAGACAATACAAATATTATTAACAGTATGAGTATATTGTTAATACTATGAATGTATTATTAGTACCATGTATTCTCAATTATATAAAATATACAATCTTGAAATTTATAAGGATTTATATTATAAATATAAGAAGGGTTCCGACTCAAAACTTCACTTTGATTTTCTCCAGAGATGTTGCTTGACCCATTGATTTACTCCAGCATTTTGTGTCTATTCAAATTTGCCCAACCTCTCTATATAGACAATGCCTTCTGATCTAGGCTGCATTCAGAAATCTCCTGCACCCTCCCCAGATGCTCCACACCCGACCTGTCTACCATGTCTCTGCCTCATACTTTCATCTAATTGAGTGACATAACTGTGACTGGGCAAAATACATTTTTTACAATTAGATATTTCATAGATACATAGACAATAAGTGCAGGAGTAGGACATGTAGTGGCAGATTTTCATATATTTCTAGAAATTAACTCCCTAGCCACTAAATGGATGAGCATGGTTAAGGGGGGTGTCTTTGAAACGCAAGCGAGCTGGCTGACAGAGACCTTCAGAGCTTCTTCACAGACACGGCATCAAAACACAGTCTTTTGATGAATAAATGAGTTATTGTTGATAGAAAACAGTAAGATACATTCAAATTTCTTACGACTCATTACTACAATCTTCATCGAACTCCAGCTTATTACTTCAAACATTAGGAAACTCCTCATGTCTCCATTACACTTCGCATGATCTCCTTTATGGCTCGCGTGGTCGAAGGGTTAAACCTTCTCCCTACTCGCTCCAAACGACACTAAAAACTAAACTTCTGCGCAAGCATCTTAGCACCAAACATGCCCAAAAACACGTCATAAATCTCACCCACAATGTAGCGAGCAGTCTACAATTTAAAGGCACATGCCGTCATCAATGACATGCAAAACAGGCCAAATGGCCACTACATACCGGCCTCTAATTGTTCCAAGTATATCACGAGGCAATTACTAATAAACATTGTTTTAAAGTGGCCATAAAGGCTTAACATATATATAAAGTAAAAGGTCAGGGAATAAACCCTGTGGCTCCTCATCGGGAAATTAAACCCCGGTCTCCCGCGTGACGGGCGGGGATACTAATCACTATACTAACGAGGAAAAAATAGCATGCACTACATATCCGCAATCAAAATTCTTCATCGACTCTTCCATCTTCACTTTCGCCTTCTAGAAACAAGCACAACTAAGTTATTAATCTTATTAAATCAGTGGTTTTAGTTCAAAGTCGTATTGTGTGCACCAAACCCTTAAAATCAGGCATGATACCCAGTATGTAGTCCAAAACATAATAGTCCAAAGGTTTGACAGCATGAAACGTCTTCCTCCATGTCCGATCAACTCATGAATGTGTCGTAACAGCAATGTTGTTTGAAAATCCTTCAAAAGAATAACAGGATCTTTAGCAATAAAGTTCACCGTCAGGTTGGATTTAATGTCCGAATCATTAGCAGATATTTCAAATCCCAGCTCAGGCTTTGACCATTCTCTGTCTGGCTTACAGAGAGATTTTAGTGCATTGATCCATCTCTTATCGCTTAAGAAACCGTTCACTGTCAGTTCTCTGGAAAGCTTCATTCACATAATCTTCTTCTGTGTTAACATATTTCAGTTGTACAACATTAGTAACTCCCAATGCTCTTTCCATTGGCCGATTGTCTCTGTTCAAATCCAACTCTCTGGTTTCTTTGGCTCTATCGTCTAGTGGAATGCTTTCACAATTGTCACTGTTCCACTTAGAAAGTGTGAATCCTCCCTTATTGCAAAGAGAAGTCAGATGTTCTACTGGTAGAATTGCTTCCTGCTCAGTAGACATAAACTTTAGGCAATCACCCTTGTAGAAATTATTCTTCAAAGAGATTCTTACTTCATGAAATTTAGTATTCTCGCCAAACTTGCATTTCAAAGTCTGGGGATGTTGCTCTGCCATTCGACGATTATTCGGCAGATTAACACTTTCTTATTTGAAAGGTAAGTCCACATAATAGTGTCCGTCAGTTTTCACTGAGTAGTTCATAATATCCATGAACTTCAACTCTTCATTCGACATCGCTTCAGATTCCTTGCTGGTTCTTTCCTTGAAGTCAAGATTGTATGGCTTCATCACCAGCTTTTCTAATTCTTCAGTAGACATTTGATTAACAGCAATGACAGGATAGTTCCTCTGATTCCCGTTTTCATGGTTCCTTATCGCCTTGGCTCCTAACAATCTGTAGAGGTTCCAAAGCCTTCAAAACATTCATTCCGATAGGTAGATCAACACTAGAATTAATTTCAGAAATCTTGACATCCTTCAGGTAAGGCCATTATTGTTTTCAAGTCTTCATGTCTTGGTATATTTTGATGACCAACAGGCATAGTTTCCACGTGTAAACACTTCAGGTATCGGTATAAAATTATCATCATCCAAACTGGATATCTCCATACTCGTAATGTAATGACTCCTGCTCCCTTTTTCTTTAGTCATGGTACGTAATCGAATCTTAGTCTCTTCTCCTGTGATATTCAAACTTTCATCAGGTTTTCTGTCCAAAAGGTAGTCAAACATCCGTGATCCAGAAAAGTATATGTTTGCAACACTGTGTTCGTCTTGCTGTTCCTTACCTGTACTGGTAAGATAGTAAAATTACAAGCTTCTACCCCGGAGCCAATATGAGCAGTTACTTGAGGCGAGGTGATAGCATTTATAGCAGCTGACTCCTCTTTTTGCTTTGTATGGTCCGGCTCTTTCTTTACAGGGTGAAGCACATCAGGATGATTCTGCTTACACTTGTCACAAATTATTGGCACTTACAGTTTTTTACCATGTGCCCCTTCTTTAGACATCCAAAGCAGATTCCATTTATTTTTAAGAAGTCCATCTTGTCTTCATATTCTTTCATCTTGAATCTTCGACATCATCTTATGGTGTGACCAACTTCATCACATAACAAACAAAATACTATTTGCTTGCTAGTAGACACATTTCCTTTCTTTCTGTCTGTCTTTTTCCACAGGTGTGGTCGTGATAGCAAAACTACTTCTCTAAGGTTCAGATATTTCTTCAGTTTTGGTAAAGGTAGAACCTTTGTTAGTTGCAATCGGTTTGTAATCTTCAATAGTCCAGTGTGGTTCTAACATGTTCCGTACTTCCCTTTCTAAGAATTCCACCAGGTCTGGTAGCCTGTCTACTTGGTTCCTTTCTTCTCTTATTTTGCCTGCTTCATCTCTCCACTTTTCTCGCAGTCTTCCGGGCAAGTTGCTCAAGATGATTCTAGTATTACTCACAAGATTCATTTCTTCCATGTGGCCAAAATTTCTCATCGAGCTGCAACAGTCTCTCAGAAATATTGCATAATTGCCTCCCCATCTTCCAGTTTGATTTCTTTCCAAGCATCGGTCTTCTCCATGTAAGCGTTAGCAATCCTGTGTTCATCACCAAAATGCTCTTTCAGTAATTTTCTCACCTTTTTGTAGCCCAGATCACCTGGCTCCATCTGACAACTTTTAACAAGTACTTTCACACTTCCACTTGTGTACTTCACCAGAAATCGTAAGCGCTCTTTCTCATTCATAACATTTCTTTCTAATACCTCCTCTAATGCCCTTACGAAAGCTTCATACTGCAAAGGATCTCCACCATACGTAGGAATTTCTACTGGTGGTAAAATGAGAGAAGTATTTTGTCTGGCGATTAATTCAGTTTGATTTTTCACCAATGCCATTAACCCATCCTGATATCCTTGGCTTGACTCCACCTTTCAATGAACAGGTCTTCGTGACTCAAACTGGCTTGATCGAGCCTATACATCAGGCCTCGGAAAAGTGTGGCCTGCAATTGGTCTATCTCGGGAATCCACAGGTGCTCCAATGGTAGTTTGTTTCAATCTAGCACTCATTTGCTGAGATGATCTTTTATCCATCTTACTCTGTTCCAATGGGTTTTCAAAGCCAAGATATTTGCTGGACCTCGATTGTGGATTTGAAGGGGGTTTGATTCTGGGGCAGGGACCAGCAGAGACAGGGAGATGGATACAAAGTATTACACCCAGTACAGCCCACATCAACCCTTATATTGGGAGAAGGAGATCTTCTAGTTAGAAACATAGAAACATAGAAACATAGAAATTAGGTGCAGGAGTAGGCCATTCAGCCCTTCGAGCCTGCACCGCCATTCAATATGATCATGGCTGATCATCCAACTCAGTATCCCGTACCTGCCTTCTCTCCATACCCTCTGATCCCCTTAGCCACAAGGGCCACATCCAACTCACTCTTAAATATAGCCAATGAACTGGCCTCAACTACCCTCTGTGGCAGAGAGTTCCAGAGACTCACCACTCTCTGTGTGAAAAAAGTCTTTCTCATCTCGGTCTTAAAGGATTTCCCCCTTATCCTTAAGCTGTGACCCCTTGTCCTGGACTTCCCCAACATCGGGAACAATCTTCCTGCATCTAGCCTGTCCAACCCCTTAAGAATTTTGTAAGTTTCTATAAGATCCCCTCTTAATCTCCTAAATTCCAGAGAGTATAAACCGAGTCTATCCAGTCTTTCTTCATAAGACAGTCCTGACATCCCAGGAATCAGTCTGGTACAGTCTATAGTTCATTTACGGAGGTACAGAAACTTCATTCCATCACAGATGGAACTTCTGGAGAACAACCAGGTGTAGATTACAATTGTTTTATAATGAATGATGCTGCATAATATCTGATCGGTTTATACTAGATACTGTGTCAGGCTCTACAATAGAATTATGGCAGGAGTTGATCCACCTGTATAGAATAGGCCTAATAGAGTCTTGGTGTTTGCTGCACCAGAAACTCGTCAGGTTGAAAAATAAATTAAATATTTATCCAGAGAGGGATAATTCAAAGAACGGTGAATCATCCTCAACAAATTGTGTCCAATATATCCCCAGACCGCAGAAAGATTGGGGTTGCAGGGTCATTCTGGACCTCACAAACTTAAATTCATATGTTCAGTATGGGCATTTAAAACGGACACCTTTAACACTGTAAAGCAGTTGTTCTCACAAGGCTGTTATATGGCTACTAAAGACTTAAAAATGATGCTTATTATTCAGTACCAATTCATCATCATTATCGCAGGTACTTTAAATTAATTGGTGGGTCAGCTGAGGCAATTTAAAGAATTACCTAATGGGTTAACTTCAGCTCTCAGGCTGTTCACAAAATTATTGAAACCAGCACTGGCGTTACTGAGTGCTCAGAATCACATTGTAATGGCTTATCTAGAGGATATGTTTATTGTAAATGCCACTCAGGAGACAGCTGAAGAACTGGTTTCAGCAACCATAAGCCTGTTTGAAAGGCTAGGGTTTCTGATCCATCCAACAAAAACTAAGTTACAGCCATCCCAAACAATTGATTGTTTGAGGTTTGTCATTAATTCAGTTGATATGTCAGTAACTTTGTCAACAGCTAAGGTTGTGGATATTACAAATGCCTGTACTTGCCTCGCTGGGAAATCATATCCCTCCATCCGAGAAGTAGCTAGGGTTATTGATAAAATGGTAGCAGCATTTCCTGCTGTCGAGTTTGGACCTCTGCACTATCAAAGTCTGCAAAGAGCCAGAGAACAAGCACTAAAAAAGCGTGCAGGTCATTTTGATAGGTCCATGCAGTTAACAACTAAAGCTTTAGTTGAATTGCAATGGTGGATCCTCAATGTTGCACAAGCTACTGAAAATATTTTGGTTTCAGCAAACTTCAGTGGTATTACAAACTGATGTGAGCGCTCTCAGATGGGGAGCTAAGGACAGCAACACCAGCTGTGGTGGTAGATGGACTGTCCAAGAGGATTAATTCTCCAAACACATGGTATCAATTATTTGGAGTTATTGGGGGCGTTTTATGGATTGAAAGCTTTTTGTTCTACAATGAGTGACTTACATGTTCAATTTCAGGTAGACAATACCACAGCGGTGGCATATATCAATCACATGGGGGGAGTAAGATCAGTATCATGTGATAATCTGGTCAACCCCATGTGGCACTGGTGTATCTCCAGGAATATCTGGCTTTCACCTATTTATCTACCAGGGAGAGACAATGTGGTGGCAGACAACAGATCACAAAAGTTCAATGACAATACGGAATGGATGTTAAATCCAGAAGTTTTCAAAAAGAGTGTCAGTCGGTATGGGTTACCAGATATTGATCTGTTTGGGTCCAGATTAAATCACCAGTTGCCTAAATATGTCTCATGGGAGCCAGACCCAGGAGCGGTAGCGGTGGATGCATTCTCGCTACATTGGGCAAGTATAGTCTTCTATGCTTTTCCCCATTTTGCCTGATTATGCAATGTCTCGCCAAAATAGAGCAAGACTCCACTGCAGGCGTTTTGGTGGTTCCAAACTGGCCTACACAGCCATGGTTCCCATTGGTGCTCAGTATGATCTCAGCCATTCATGACAATCCCCAGCTGCAATAATTTGTTGGTACATCCAGTAACAGGAGAAAGTCATCCATCACAAGTTCGTATTAATTTGTTAATCTGCAGGTTCTGACCAGACCATTACAAGGGCTTGGACTGTCGGATAGGACCATGGATGTCATAACTGCAGCTTGGAGAGATAGCACTAAGAAACAATATATGTCTCGTATAAAGAAATGGGAAATGTTTTGTGTACAGTCAGATACCTCTTATCACACTGCAAACATATTGGATGTATTGGAGTTCCTTGCCATGTTGCATTTTGATCAGCACCTGAGTTACACTGCCATTAATAGTGCTTGGAGTGCTTTGTCCTCCTATTTAGGACAATTTTCAGAACGGCAATCTCATCCGTTAATATCCCGATTTATGAGAGAAATTTTTAATAAAAACCCTACCAAACCCAGATATACAGAAATCTGGGATGTCAGTATAGTTCTCACATTGCTTCGGCAGTGGGCTCCAATTACGTCACTGTCTTTTCAGAAGTTAACATTTAAAGTGGTTATGCTCATGGCATTAGGGTCAGCACAACGAGTACAAACATTACAAATGTTGCAGTTAGATTGTATGCAGTTGTCTGTAGATAAAATTACTTTTTATGTCTATGATCTAATCAAGCAAAGCAGGCTGGGAAAGGCTGGAACCAAGGTAATCTTTAAAGCATACCCTGTGGATCAAACATTGTGTGTGGTTAAGCATCTGACTCAATATATAACTAAGAGTCTCCAAGGTTGTGAGACAGCAATGCTCATTACCCACAAAAAACCATATTAAAAAAAGTGACAGTGCAAACTATTTCTAGATGGTTAAAACAGGTTCTGGATTTAGCGGGAGTGGACACTCATGTGTTTAAATCTTACTCCATCAGGGCGGCATTAACGTCCGCGGCGAAGGCGCAGGACATGCTGCTTGACCAAATTCTAGAGGCCACAGGATGGTCTAAAGAAGAAACTTTTTCTAAATTTTATGATAAACCTGTTGTCACAGTGCCAGGGTTTGGACATGCTGTGTTGGGTTCGGTTTAATTTGTTTGCTTTGTTTCATATCATTTGTTTCATATGATTGTTGTAATTTCCCCTGGGATAGCGGGGTTATTACTTTCCTTTGTTATTATTATTATTATTATTATTATTATTATTATTATTATTATTAAAATAGTTATTGAATAATTTAAGCAATGTTCAATATTTTATTTATTCACTACTGTGTCAACTGAAGCAGTGTGTCACGTGACTCCGAAGTAAAATAGTAAGATTAAACGAGAACTTACCTGTTCAAAGTTTGATCCTTATTTTATGAGGAGTTACAATGAGGGATTACGTGCCCTCTGCTTCCGGCCCTCATAATCTAAAGGATCATCTGGTAGTTCTAGTTTCTGTAAGCCTTACTATCTTACTTCAGCTATCGGTTTCTGTGTTTTCACGCCACTGCTTTGAAGTATGACGCGCATGCGCCTGGCAGGGCTACTTCACATAATCCCTCATTGTAACACCTGATAAAATAAGGATCAAACTTCGAACAGGTAAGTTCTCGTTTAATCTTACTATTTTATTACAACTCATTACTACAATCTTCATCAAACTCCAGCTTATTACTTCAAACATTAGAATACTCCTCGTGTCTCCATTACACTTTGCATGATCTCCTTTATGGCTCGCATGGTCGAAGGGTTAACCTTCTCCTACTCGCTCCAAACTACTCTAAAAACTAAACGTCTGCACAAGCATCTTAGCTCCAAACACACCCAAAAACAGGTGTCATAAATCCTACCCACAATATAACGGGCAGTCTACAATTTAAAGGCACATGCCATCATCAATGACATGCAAAACAGGCCAAAATAGCCACTACAGGCCATTCGGCCCTTTGAGCCAACACCGCCATTCAATGTGATCATGGCTGACCATCCACAATCAGTACCCCATTCTTGCTATCTCTCCATATCCCTTAACTCCGCTATCCCTAAGAACTCTAACTCTCTCTTGAAAGCATCCAGAGAACTGGCCTCCACCATCCTCTGAGGCAGAGAATTCTACACACTCACAACTCTGTGTGTGAAATCTTTTTCCTCATCTCTGTTCTAAATGGCTTACCCCTTATTCTTAAACTATGGCCCCTGGTACTTGACTCCCCCAACATTGGGAACATGTTTCCTGCCTCTAGCATGTCCATACCCTTAATAATCGATGGGAGCATGAGCAGAGAGACAGAGGGGTGTAAAATGAGGGTAGAAGCAATAGGTAGTAAGGTGAAAAGTAAAAGTGGCAGGCAGAAAAATCCAGGGCAAACATCAAAAAGGGCCACTTTTCAACATTTGTATAAAGGGGTAAGAGTGTTGTAAGAACAAGCCTGAAGGCTTTGTGTCTCAATGCAAGGAGCATTCATACTAAGGTGGATGAGTTAAATGTGCCGGTAGTTATTAATGAATATGATATAGCTGGGATCACGGAGACAAGGCTACAGGGTGACCAAGGCTGGGAGCTGAACATCCAGGGATATTCAATATTCAGGAGGGAAAGACATAAAGGAAAAGGAGGTGGAGTATTTTTGCTGGTTAGAGAGGAGATTAACGCAGGAAGGAAATTAGGTTGAAGGATGTGGAATGGATATGGGTAGAGCTGCGAAACACCAAGGGGCAGAAAATTCTAGTGGGTGTTGTGTACAGGCCACCTAACAGTAGTAGTGGAGTTGGGGATGGCATCAAACAGGAAATTAGAAATGCATGCAACAAAGGTAAAACAGTTATAATGGGTGACTTCAATCTACATATAGATTGGGTGAATCAAATTGGCAGGGATGCTGAGGAAGAGCATTTCTTGGAATGTATGTGGGATAGTTTTCTAAACCAACACGTAGAGGAAACAATGAGAGAGCAGGCTATTCTAGACTGGGTGTTGAGTAATGAGGAAGGGTTAGTTAGCAGTCTTGTAGTGCGTGGCCCCTTGGCAAGAGTGACCATAATATGGTTGAGTTCTTCATTAGGATGGAGAGTGACATTGTTAATTCAGAAACAGGGTTCTGAACTAAAACAAAGGTAACTTTGAGGGTATGAGACGTGAATTGGCCAGGATGGACTGGCAAGTGATTCTTAAAGGGTTGACGGTGGATATGCAATGGAAGGCATTTAAAGACTGCATGGATGAACTACAACAATTGTTCATTCCAGTTTGGAAAAATAATAAACCAGGGAAGGTAGTGCATCCGTGGATAACAAGGGAAATCAGGGATAGTGTCAAAACTAAAGATGAAGCATACAAATTAGCCAGAAAACGCAGCTTACCAGAGGACTGGGAGAAATTCAGAGTCCAGCAGAGGAGGACAAAGGGCATAATTAGGAAAGGGAAAATAGACTATGAAAGAAAACTGGCAGGGAACATAAAAACTGACTGCAAAGGTTTTTATAGATATGTGAAGAGAAAAAGATTAGTTAAAACAAATGTAGGTCCCTTACAGTCAGAAACTGGTGAATTGATCATGGGGAACAAGGACATCGCAGACCAATGGAATAACTACTTTGGTTCTGTGTTCACTAAGGAAGACATAAATAATCTGCCGGAAATAGCAGGGGACCGGGGGTCAAATGAGATGGAGGAACTGAGTGAAATCAAGGTTAGCCGGGAAGTGGTGTTAGGTAAATTGAATGGATTAAAGGCCAATGAATCCCCAGGGCCAGATAGGCTGCATCCCAGAGTACATAAGGAAATAGCCCCAGGAATAGTGGATGCATTAGTGATCATTTTTCAAAACTCTTTAGATTCTGGAGTAGTTCCTGGGGATTGGAGGGTAGCTAATGTAACCCCACTTTTTAAAAAGGGAGGGAGAGAGAAAACAGGGAATTACAGACCAGTTAGTCTAACATCGGTAGTGGGGAAAATGCTAGAGTCAGTTATTAAAAATAGGATAGCAGCACATTTGGAAAGTGGTGAAAACATTGGACAAAGTCAGCATGGATTTATGAAAGGTAAATCATGTCTGATGAATCTTATAGAATTTTTCGAGGATGTAACTAGTAGAGTGGATAACGGAGAACCAGTGGATGTGTTATATCTGGACTTTCAAAAAAGCTTTCGACAAAGTCCCACAAAAGAGATTAGTATACAAACTTAAAGCACACGGTATTGGGAGTTCAGTATTGATGTGGATAGAGAACTGGCTGGCAGACGGGAGGTAAAGTGTAGGAGTAAATGGGTCCTTTTCAGAATGGCAGGCAGTGACTAGTGGGACACTGCAAGGCTCAATGCTGGGACCACAGCTGTTTACAATATATATTAATGATCTGGATGAGGGAATTGAATGCAACATCTCCAGGTTTGCGGATGACATGAAGCTGGGGGGCAGTGTTAGCTGTGAGGAGGATGCTAGGAGGCTGCAAAGATGACTTTGATAGGTTGGGTGAATGGGCAAATGCATGGCTGATGCAGTATAATGTAGAGAAATGTGAGGTTATCCACTTTGGTGGCAAAAACAGGAATGTAGACTATTATCTGAATGGTGGCCAATTAGGAAAAGGAGATGCAACAGGACCTGGGAGTCATGGTACACCAGTCATTGAAGAAAGCGAATGGTATGTTGGCATTCATAGCAAAAGGATTTGAGTACAAGAGCAGGGAGGTTCTATTGCAGTTGTACAGGGTCTTGGTGAGGCCACACCTGGAGTATTGCGTACAGTTTTGGTCTCCAAATCTGAGGAAAGTCATTCTTGCCGTAGAGGGAGTACAGAGAAGGTTCACCAGACTGATTCGTGGGATGGCAGGTCTTGCATATGAGGAAAGACTGGATAGACTCGGCTTGTACTCACTGGGATTTAGAAGATTGAGGGGGGATTTTATGGAGACTTACAAAATTCTTAGGGGTTGGACTGGTTAGATGCAGAAAGATTGTTCCCGATATTGGGGAAGTCCAGAACAAGGGATCGCAGTTTAAGGATAAGAGATGAGAAAATCATTTTTTACACAGAGAGTGGTGAATCTGTGGAATTCTCTGCCACAGAATGTAGTTGAGGCCAGTACATTGGCTATATTTAAGAGGGAGTTAGATGTAGCCCATGTGGCTAAAGGGATCAGTGGGTATGGAGAGAAGGCAGGTACAAGATACTGAGTTGGATGATTAGCCATGATCATATTGAATGGTGGTGCAGGCTCAAAGGGCCGATGGCCTACTCCTGAACCTATTTTCTATGTTTCTATTTTTTAATGTAATCTTTTATGTTTCAATAATATTCCCTCTCATCCTTCTAAAGCCCAGCCACTCCAATCTATCAACTTATGACAGTCCCACCATCCCAGGAATTAACCTTATGAACCTACGCTGCACTCCCTCAATAGCAAGAATGTCATTCCTCAAGTTTGAAGACCAAACCAGCACACAATACCCCAGGTGTGATCTCACCAGTGCCCTATACAATTGCTAGGGGACCTCTTTGCTCCTATATTCAACTACTCTCATTATGAAGGCCAAAATGTCATTTGCTTTCTTCACTGCCTACTGTACCTGCATGCTTACTTTCATTGACTGATGAACAAGGACTCTGAGATCCCTTCGTATTTCCCCTTTTCCCAACTTCACACCATTTAGATAATAATCTGCCTTCCTGTTTTTGCCCCCAAAGTGGATAACCTCACATTTATCCACATTAAACTGTATCTGCCATGCATCTGCCCACTCACCCAACCTGTTCAAGTCACTCTGCATTCTCATAGCATCCTCCTCACAGTTCACACTGCCACCCAGATTGTGTCATCTACAAATTTTCTAATGTTACTTTTAATCCCTTCATCAAAAACATTATTATATATTGTAATGAACTGCGGTCCCAGAACCGAGCCTTGCGGTAACCCACAAATATTTAAATAAATATTTTTTGATTCTCTAATAACATGCATATTCTTAAGGAATATGCTTGTGTAAGGAGTGATCACACAGGTTGGCATGGACTTGGTGGGCCTACGGGCCTGTTTCCATGCTGTATCTCTAAAGTTTAAAGAATGAAATGGAAAAAAAAACATTGTTGATTGGTAAAATATTAGTATAATTAGATGAGATGACTTATAAATGTTGTCAACAGTGATTTTAAGGTTTATGATCTGACGCATTTTAAATATCTCTTAAATATCAGAAAACCAGTCAATTAGAAATCGAATGGGACAATTCCGCAGTAAGAAAGATAAATTGGAATGTAATAGCTTTTACAAGAATATTAAAAGGAAGTAAGAAGAGAAAGTAACTGTAAGTCGCTCAATGAGAAAAGTGGAAGCAGTAGAGATGTGGAACTGATATTTATTGGAGAAACAGCACCCCACATTGTGCTTGGGTAGCTTACAATTCAGCAGTATGAATGTTGAATTATCTAAATTGAAGTTAGAATCATAGAATCATAGAAAATAGACAGCGGCTCGACTGCAGTCCGTCTGTCTTTTCTTTTTTGTTGTCCTTGTCCTGTTTAGTCAGTTAATTTGAGTTGTTAGTGTGTGTGTGTGTGTGTGTGTGTGTGTGTGTGTGTGTGTGTGTGTGTGTGTGTGTGTGTGTGTGTGTGTGTGTGTGTGTGTGTGTGTGTGTGTGTTGGGGGGGGGGAGAAACTTGTTTTTAGTCTCTTCCTTCAGGGGGGATGCAACTTTTTTTCCTCGTATCCCCCGTCTCCGTCTGCGCTGAGGCCTAATGGCGGAGCTGGCGGCCTCCAACTGCGACCGGCCCGAGACTCCGTAGGCAGAGTCAGCCAGGCTTACCAGCGCGAGGCTGGCCGACTTCGGGGCTGTGGCAGAGTTCTGGTGGTGGTGACAGCCTGACTCGGGGCTGTGGAGGTGTCCCGGCGGCGGCAGCGACTTCGGAGGCCCGGCCACGGGCCCAGTGGACGACATCGTCGGGAGCTCGCGGGTCACAGGTTGGTGACCTGTTTTTCCGGAGCTCCCGCAACAACAGCTGCGTCTGCTGGACTGGAGGGCAGCAGCTTCAACCACCCCGGGCCGCGGAGTTTGAACCGGCCCGTTCGCGGAGCTTGGATCAGCCGCAGGACTTACTTACCATCACTCGGTGGGGTCACAACATCGGAGGCCTGGATCGCCTCAACGCAGAGGGAGCGAAAGGAGGGAAGACACAAAGACTTAAGACTTTTGCCTTCCACCACAGTGAGGAGGTGCTTGGTGAATTCACTGTGGTGGATGTTAATTTGTGTTTATTGTGCTTTTTTAACTTATTAAATGTATGACTGCCAGGAACGAAATTTCGTTCAGACCAAAAGGTCTGAATGACAATAAAGGATACTTTACTTTACTTTGAACCTGCACCGCCATTCAATATGATCATGGCTGATCATCCAACTCAGTATCCTGTACCTGCCTTCTCTCCATACCCCCTGATCCCTTTAGCCACAAGGGCCACATCTAACCCTCTTAAATATAGCCAATGAACTGGCCTCAACTACCTTCTGTGGCAGAGAATTCCACATACTCACAACTCTCTGTGTGAAAAATGATCTTCTCATCTTCACAAGTTACTTCTACCTGCATTCTCCTCTCCCAGTCATTTAACCATCTCCACCGTCCACCCCACTTTATGCCTCTGGAGATCACATCTTCCCTACCCAACAATGGACCAACCTGGTCACCTCCCTGCCTGAGGTCATTTGTGTCCGGCACTGGTTGTCTCTAGACTTTTCTCACCTCCAGCTCCTCACCTTCTCCCTCCACCCCCTACTTTCAGTCTGAAGAAGGGTCCTGACCCGAAACGTCGTCCATCCTTTTCCTCCAGAGATGCTGCCTGACCCGTTGAGTTACTATCCAGCACTTTGTGTCTTTGGGACTGAGTTAGATGTCCTGTTAAAAGCTGTGTTGTCAATGCCTCCAATCCAATGCAGATAGAAACACTGTACCTGCGTGTTCACTGTAAGGACCAGGATGTTGGAGAGCACAGCATCTGGGGCTCGACATCTTGACTGAGTGGTGTCATTGGGAAGTGTCCTACACTGGTCAATGACAGACCACACTTGTCGAAGGAATGGAGATTAGTGGTCGTACAAACTGATGGGACTCATTGTAGGTGTGTTTGTGGTGTCTCAGAGGGGTCAAGTCACAAAACATTGGAGAAGGTTGTGTGCAGTTCTGGGCACCACGTTATGGGAAAGCTATTGTCAAAGCTTGAAAGGGTTCAGAAAAGATTTCCTTGGATGTTGGCAGGATTAGGGGGTGTGAGGTATAGGGATAGGTTGAGTAGGCTAGGTCTCTCTGTTTTAACACTACATCACTCTATGACTCTAGTCAGCGTAGCAAAAATTAGCCTTGTAATGTAAAGAGTCAAGACCAACATTTGTAAAATCAGAAGTTTGTAAATAGCTAGTTATTAAATTGGGGAGGGTAAATTCCAAATATTATCAGTCCGGAGCTCGGGAGAGTAAATTGATGGCAGGCATTATTGGGCAGATGCCCCATTGGAAGCTGAGAAAACAAATGCTGTCCGATAAAGGATAGGTGTTTCCCAGAGACTGTGTCTATGTCTTTACCATCTATCTCACTGACTGGATAGCACGCAACAGAAGCACTTCACTGTACCTCCTTCCACTTCCTTCCTCGCTACCATTTATTCTTCTTTACATCCCAGTCCCGCTCTCTTCCACCTTGCAGTCTCATCTCTTCCGGGAATAAATCTCTCCCTGAGACAAGCCTTCGCGTTTTTGTGATGAAGGGACGTCAACTTGAATCATTTACTGTTTCTCTTACCACAGATAGAAACATAGAAATTAGGTGCAGGAGTAGGCCATTCAGCCCTTCGAGCCTGCACCGCCATTCAATATGATCATGGCTGATCATCCAACTCAGTATCCCGTACCTGCCTTCTCTCCATACCCTCTGATCCCCTTAGCCACAAGGGCCACATCTAACTCCGTCTTAAATATGGCCAATGAACTGGCCTCAACTACCCTCTGTGGCAGAGAGTTCCAGAGACTCACCACTCTCTGTGTGAAAAAAGTCTTTCTCATCTCGGTCTTAAAGGGTTTACCCCTTATCCAGAGGAAATTTACTAGAATGTTGCCAGAGTTCCAGCAACTATGTTACAGAGAAAGGTTGAACAAGTTAGGTCTTTATTCTTTGGAGCACAGAAGGTTAAGGGGGGACTTGATTGAGGTCTTTAAAATGATGAAAGGGATAGACAGAGTTGACGTGGATACGTTTTTCCCATTGAGGGTAGGGAAGATTTAAACGAGAGGGCATGACATGAGAATTAAGGAACAGAAGTTTCGGGGTAACGTGACGGGGAACTTCTTTACTCAGAGGGTGGTGGCTGTGTGGAATCAGCTTCCAGCAGAAGTGGTGGAGGCAGGATCGATTTTAACATTTAAGACTAAAGTGGATAGGTATATGGACGTGAAGGGAATGGAGGGGTATGGTCTGAGTGCAGGTAGATGGGACTAGGGGAAAACAAATGGTCGGCACGGACTGGAAGGGCCGAGAGGGCCTGTTTCCGTGCTGTAATTGTTATATGGTTATATGGCTATATGGTTATCCTTAAGCTGTGACCCCTTGTCCTGGACTTCCCCAACATCGGGAACAATCTTCCTGCATCTAGCCTGTCCAACCCCTTAAGAATTTTGTACGTTTTTTGCCAGTTGATCTGCCGGGAGTTTCGCCATTTCTTTCCTCTTTTCATATAACCAGCAGTCAAAGCATTTTGCAACTGCAACATTCTCCTCCAATCCCACTTCCCCATTCTCTCACAAATTCTTCTCATTGACCATCTGTAAAGAAAGAACTGCAGATGCTGGAAAATCGAAGGTAGACAAAAATGCTGGAGACACTCAGCGGATGAGGCAGCATCTATGGAGCGAAGGAATGGTGACGTTTCGGGTCGAGACCCTTCTTTCTCCACATGAAACGTCACCTATTCCTTCGCTCCATAGATGCTGCCTCACCCGCTGAGTTTCTCCAGCATTTCTGTCTACCGTCTGTAAATAATCTTCTCGTTTTAGTCCCTCCACTTTCAGAGAGCCAAGTGGCGACCTGAGCACACAATATTCATACCGTCGGGTTGTAAGCTACCCAAGCGAAATAAAAGGTGCTGTTCCTCCAATTTGCGTGGGCCTCATTCTGACAGTGGAGGAGGCCCAGGGCAGAAAGGTCAGTGGGAATGGGAGGTATATACACATATATCACCGGAGGACAGGATCCAACACAGGTCTCTGGTGCTGTGAGGTAGAAGCTCATGGAAACATAGCAAATAGGTGCAGGAGTAGGCCATTTAGCCCTTCGAGTCAGCACCACCATTCAATATGATCACAGCTGATCATCCTAAATCAGTACTATGTTCCTGCCTTCTCCCCATATCCCTTGATTCCATTAGCCCTAAGAGCTCCATCTAACTCTCTCTTGAGTAATTCACCTGCCACCTACGCTCATTTCACTCCTACCATTGGGACGAATGATAGGAGAGCCTTAAAATCGTGACCCCTGGGTTCAAGACATATAAATGTACTTGACTTGACTCTCGTTTCTTAAACATGGTGATAGTAACTGACTCAACTACCTCCTCTGGCAGCCTGTACCATATACCCACCACCCTTTGAGTGAAAAGATTATTCCTCAGTTTCCTATTAAATCTCCCCCCCCCCCCCCCCCCCCCCCCCCCCCCCCTCATCTTAAACCAATGTCCCCTTGTTCTGGGTGAAATACTCTCTGCTTCAGATACTCTATCTATTCCCATCATGATCTTGTTTCATTCTGTAAGATCACCCCTCAGCCTGCGGCGCTCCAAACTTCTCAACCTTCTGAATTTGTAGTCGGCAGGGCAGTACTCTGCATATCGCCAACTTGGATGTGTTGTGCAGACTAACGTGCTGTTCGTGCCCCCTTAAATCTGTCTAGTGAAGGTGATTTGACTATTGTTGTCTAGTTTATTCCATTCCCTTAAGGTTTTTACAAAGAATGAATTATTTGTAAAAACAATGGTGGTGGGTATATGGTACAGGCTGCCAGAGGAGGTAGTTGAGTTACTATCGCCATGTTTAAGAAACAAGAGTCAAGTCAAGTACATTTATATGTCCTGCGGGGAATCCCGTGACGTCGGGGGAGTCCCCGCAGTGACGTCACTGGGCAGGATGTTTCCGCCCTCATTGGTTGACGGGGTTGTCCATCCTGCGAATCCGGCTCTGATTGGCGGGTGCAGAGTGGGGGCGGGAGCGTGAGGGGGATAAAGCAACGCAGCGCTGAGCGGCGGACAGAAGCAGCCATGGGCTCGACACAGGCGGACACGGCAGGTAAGGCAATCGGCCTTGTGCAGTGCGGCCGCTGGCGAGGGTGACTCTGGATCTGGCGAGGGGGGCTCTGGATCTGGCGAGGGTGACTCTGGACCTGGCACAGGGATCGGCACTGCATGGTCCCGGGAGTGAGAGTGACACTGTGGATGGGAGAGGGTGCCCCGGGCACCTGGCGCTGCGGCTGAAGGTACAGGCTGTGACTGGCGCTGGGACCGGGTGGAATTAGCGCTCGATGGTGTTCGCGCTGGGGCCCCGGTGGGGGGCTGCGTGAGCTCTGGGAGCGGCACGGAGACTGCCTGACACCGGGTCTGCTGGCTATGACACGCTGGGTTACCAGAGTGGCCGGTACCCGGGTCCGGCTGTGCCTCGGGCGTGGATCCGCTCGGGACCCGCGGCAAGTACGAGCGGCAAGGGAAATAATGCTGACCCCAAATATAGGCACAGAACGTTTCCCCAGGGTGTGAATGTCAAAGACAAAAGGACATAACATAAATGTGAGAGGGGCAAAATGTAAAGGAGATGTGCGGGGCAAGTGTTTTACACAGGGCGGTGGGTGCATGGAACAGCGCTGCCAGGGGTGGAGGCGCATATCATAGTGGTGTTTTAGAGGCTTTTGGACAGGCTTGTGGCTTATGCAGGAATGGAGGGATATGGATCACGGAGTGTGGATTAGGCAGAGCAGACTGGTTTAACGGCATCATGTACGGTACACACATTGTTCATAAGTAATAGGAGTAGAATTAGGCCATTCGGCCCATCAAATCTACTCCGCCATTCAATCATGACTGATCTATCTCTTCCTCCTAACCCAATTCTCCTGCCTTCTCCCCATATCCCCTGATACCTGTACTGCACTAATCAAGTATCTACCTATCTCACCCTTAAAAATTGTGAGCCGAATGGCCTGTTCCCCTGCTGTGCTCTTCTCAGTTTGATTAAATTGGCGGTTTCTGCCATGAATGTGGATTAAATGTGGGCGGCAGTTTGTGGGCAACCTCCGCGCCGCAGCGCCCGTTCTTAATTCATTCCCACTTTAAGGCATTCTATTTCAAAATGGATCTCTGCCAGTCTGGAAATTACAAGGGTCTGAAAAGGGGTTTCGGCCCGAAACGTTGCCTATTTCCTTCGCTCCATAGATGCTGCCTCACCCGCTGAGTTTCTCCAGCACTTTTGTCTACCTTCGATTTTCGTGCATCTGCAGTTACAACTTGTGTATGGATATGTCTGGCGCCGCAAGGAATGCATATGGAGTTCCATCCACTAAAAGATTGAGTCTGAAGAAGGTTCCCGACCCGAAACGCCACCGATCCATGTTCCCCCGTGATGCTGCCTGTCCCGCTGAGTACTCCAGCACTCTGTACATTTGTTTTGTAAACCAGCATCTGCAGTTCCTTGTGATAAAGGACATGCTTTGGTCTGACGCCGTCTTTTCCGTTGTCTCATCTGAAAGATGTATTGCGATGCCAGGAACTACAAATGCTTGGATCTTGGCTAGAACGGAGTGCTTGAGTAAAGCGGGTCAGGCAGCATCTCTGGAGAACATCAATAGGTGTCTTTTTTCCGCCAAAAGTGGATAACCTCACATTTATCTATATTATACCGCATCTGCCCCTCATTCAACCTGTCCCGGTCACCCTGCAACCTCCTAACATCCTCTTCACAGTTCACACTGCCACCCAGCTTTGTCATCCGCAGACTTGCTAGTGTTGCTCCTAATTCCCTCTTCCAAATCATTAATATATATGGTAAACAGTTGTGGCCCCAACACCGAGCCTTGCGGTACTCCGCTCGCCACTGCCTGCCATTCTAAAAAGGACCCGTTCACTCCTACTCTTTGCTGCCAACCAATTTTCTATCCATATCAACACCCTACCCCAACACCAATACCATGTTCTCTAATTTTAGTCACCAGTCTCCCGTGCAGGACCTTATCAAAGGCTTTCTGAAAGTCTAGATACACTACATCCACTGGCTCCCCTTCATCCATTTTACTTGTCACATCCACAAAAAATTCCTGAAGATTTGTCAAGCATGATTTCCCTTTCATAAATCCATGTTGACTTGGACTAATCCTTTTACTGCTATCCAAATGTCCCATTATTACCTCTTTAATAATTGACCAGCATCTTTCCCACCACCGAAGTCGGGCAATCTGGTCCATAATTCCCAGTTTTCTCTCTCGCTCCTTTCTTGAAATCTGGGATAACATTAGCTATCCTCCAATCCACAGGAACTGATCCTGAATCTTTTGAACATCGGAAAATGATCACCAACGCGTCCACTATTTCTAGAGCCACCTCCCTGGAATGCAGACCATCAGGCCCAGGGGATTTATCATCCTTGTTATCAAACAGTATTGGGTAGTCCCATTAGCCTACCCAATACTGTTTCTCGCCTAATGAAAGCTTCTTTCAGTTCCTCTACCCCCTTAGATCCTCTGTCCTCCAGTACATCTGGGAGATTGTTTGTGTCCTCCTTAGTGAAGACATAAGCAAAGTACCTATTCAACTTTTCTGCCTTTTCTATGTATAAATTAGAAAATTATTAAATTCCATAATAATTTCACCCGTGTCTGCCTTCAAGGGACCCACATTTGACTTTGCTACTCTTTTTCCCTTAACATATCTAAAGAAGCTTTTACTGTCCTTTATATTCCTGGCCAGCTTCCCTTCGTAATTCATCTTTTCAGCCCGTATTGCCCGTTTTGATTCCTTCTGTTGTCCTATGAAAGTTTCCCAATCCTCTGGCTTCTGGCTACTCTTTGCTGTGTTATACATCTTTTTTTAGTTTTATTCTAGCCCTAACTTCTCTTGTCAGCCATGGTTGCCTCCTACTTCCCTTAGAATCTTTCTTCCTTTTTGGAATGAAATGATCCTGCGTCTCACGGATTATGCCCAGAAATTCCTGCCATTGCTGTTCCACCATCATTCCTGCTAGGATCCCTTTCCAGTCTACTTTGGCCAGCTCCCCTCTCATGCCTTCATAGTCCCCTTTGTTCAACTGCATCACTGCCACTTCCGATTTAACGTTCTCCTTCTCAAATTGCAGATTAAAACTTAGGTGATGTTTCACAGGGTGCTGGAGTACCTCAGCGGGTCAGGCAGCATCTCTAGAGAACATGGATAGGTGTTTCACGGAGTGCTGGAGTAACTCAGCGGGTCAGGCAGTTGGCCTTCATTGCGAAAGGATATGAGTTTAGGAGCAAGGAGGTCCTACTGCAGTTGTACAGGGCCCTGGTGAAACCACACCTGGAGTATTGTGTGAAGCTTTGGTCTCCTAATTTGAGAAAGTACATTCTTGGTATTGAGGGAGTGCAGAGTAGGTTCACAAGGTTAATTCCCCGGATGGCGGGACTGACATATGATGAAAGAATGGGTCGACTGGACTTGTGATCACTGGAATTTAGTAGGATGAGAGGGGATCTTGGAGAAACATATAAAACTCTTAAAGGATACAGGAAAAATGTTCCCGATGTTGGGGGAGTCCAGAACCAGGGGTCACAGTTTAAGAATAAGGGGTAGGCCATTTAGGACTGAGAAGAAGAAAAACCTTCGTCACTCAGAGTTGTGAATCTGTGGAGTTCTCTGCCACAGAAGGCAGTGGAGGCCAATTCACAGGATGTTTTTGAGAGAGTTTGTTTTATCTTCTAGAGCTAAATGTATCAAGGGATATGGGGGGGGAAAAGCAGGGATGGGGAACTGATTTTGGATGATCAGCCATGATCATATTGAATGGCGATGCTGCCGTGAAGGGCCAAATAGCCTACTCCTGCACCTATTTGTCTATGTTTCTATGAGGAACATGGGTGAGGTTTGGGGCAGGGCCCTTCTCCAGACTGGTGAGAATATATATGATTCACTGATGCACAGAACTCCATCCTGACTCTGGCTGTCGGCGATATATATGCTGGTTATTATTATTTTAAAGCAAGGTTAAAAATTGCTAGACTGATGTTGGGAGATAGACACAAATGCTGGAGTAAGAGTGGGACAGGCGGCATCTCTGGAGTGAAGGAATGATGGGTGATGTTTCTGGTCGAGACCCTTCTTCAGACCAAGAGAGGGTGCAGCGGGCAATTCCACCAGGCAGATCAGGCGTGAAGATCCCAGCGAGGGAGGTGCGACCTGTTTGGGGGGGGGGGGGGGGGGGTGGAGACAGAGGGTCACGCCATTAGCCTTGAGGTCCAGCACCGGCTGCCAGCAGGTGCGGGCCACATGCTCATGAGAGTGTTCAGCCATGGGACAGGGACCGGGTGGAGGTCTTGGGCATGTGGTGCCTGTTTCAACGAGGAGGGTTGGTCCAGGTTAACACTAAAATCAGTTCCGCGTTCCTGCTGTTTCCCCATATCCATTGATTCCTTTAGCCCTAAGAACTAAATCTAATTCTCTCCTGAAAGCATCCAGTGAATTGGCCTCCACTTCCTTCTGTGGCAGAGAATTCCACTGATTCACAACTCTCTGGGTGAAGAAGTTTTTTCTCATCTCAGTTCTAAATGGCCTATGTTTTATTCCTAAACTGTGATCCCTGGTTCTGAACTCTCCCAACATTGGGAAACATTTTTCCTTCATCTTGCCTGTCCAATCCTTTAAAGATTTTACTTAGATACATAGATACGTAGAAAATAGGTGTAGGAGTAGGCCAGTCTGCCCTTCGAGCGTGCACAGCAATTCAATGTGATCATGGCTGATCACCCACAAACAGTACCCTGTTCCTGCCTTTCCCCATATCCCTTGATTCTGCTAGCTCTAAGAGGTCTATCTAACTCAAAAGATAGAGCTCTTCACTGGCATCCAGTGAATCTGCCTCCACTGACTTCTGAGGCAGAGAATTCCACAAATTCACATCTTTCAGGGTGAAAAAGGTTTTCCTCATCTCTGTTCTAAATGGCTTACCCCTTATTCCTAAACTGTGGCCCCTGGTTCTGGACTCGCCCAACATTGGGAACATTTTTCCTGCATCTAGCCATTTCCAATCTCTTAATTTTAAATGTTCCTATAAGATTCCCTCTCATCCTTCTAAATTCCAGTGAATACAAGCCCAGTCTTTCCATTCTTTCATTAAATGACAGTCTCGCCTTCCCAGGATTTAACCTTGTGAACCTGTGCTACACTTCCTCAACAGCAAGAATGTCCTTCCTCAAATTAGGAGACCTAACCTGCACACAATACTCCAGGTGTGGTCTCACCAGGGCCCTGTACAACTGCAGAAGGACCTCTTTCCTCCTATACGCCATACCTCTCGTTATGAAGGCCAACATGCCATTAGCTTTCCTCACTGCCTATCTTCACTGCATGCTTACTTTCAGTGACTGATGTACAAGGATACCAGGTCTCGTTGCACTTACCACTTTTCCTAATCTGACACCATTTGGATAATATACTGCCTCTTGTTCTTGCCACCAAAGTGGATAACCTCACATTTATGCACACTGTACTGCATCTGTCATGCACCTGCGCACTCACCCAGCCTATTCAAGTCACCCTGCATCCTCATTGCAGCTCACATTGCCACCCAGCTTTGTGTCATCTGCATATTTGCTGATGTTACTTTTAATTCCTTCATCTACATCATTAATATATATTGTAAATAGTTGCAGTCCCAGCACCGAGCCTTGCGGCACCCCTCGTGTCACTACCTGCCATTTTGAAAGGGACCCATTAATTCCAACTCTGTTTCTATATGTTCACAACACTCCCTCAACCCTGGATGATGTGCTCAAGTTGGTGTCTGTGGGATAGGATTCTCTGTTAGTGAGAGCTGACAGTGCTGTTTCTGAGCCAAGGTCTGGACTTGGAAATTGCTCAGGCCATATAAGGACACAGAAGAAGTCCATTCAGCCTTTGTGTCCCAGGTCAGCAACTTAATTCCTCTTATTCTCCCCTCTTTATGCTGTTGGTACTTATCTTTACCACACTTGTCTATCAGCCCTCCTTTCCCCCCCCCCCCTTGATTCTCTCTATCGTTATCTTGCCTGATGGGAGAGAGGAGAGGGAGTGACTGCGGTGAGACTCGTCCTTGATTAGGCTGCTGTTGATTGAGTCAATGGAAGGGAGGTTGGTTTGTGTGCTGGTCTGGGCTGCGTCTGCGACCGCAAGTTCTTGCGGTCTTGGATGGCGCTGTTCACAAATCATGCTGTGATGCATCCCGATTAAATGCTTTATACGGCTTAGGAAGTTATGAGTATTGGAGCAGAGACTTGCTCCTAATGGAATACTCTGGGTCAGGCAGTAACTCCATCCACAGACAGACTGCCATATGTCGACGAGACCAAGCGCAGGCCTGGCAATTGTTTTGATGAGCACCTCCGCTCAGTCCGCCTAAACCTACCTGATCTCCTGGTTGCTAAACACTTGAACTCCCCCTCCCATTCCCACACTGACCTTTCTCTCCTGGTGTCAGAGTGCGGCCCCGGCACACATTGGAGGAACAACACTTCATATTTTGCGTTGGCAGCTTACACCCCAGCGGTATGAACATTGTCTTCTCTAACTTCAAGTAACTTCTCTCTCCATCCCTCTCTTTTCCCAGTTCTCCGACCAGTCCTACTGCCCCCCTGATTACATTCTATCCTTGTTTGCTTTGTTACTGTTTCCAAGCTAACAATGGTCTATTCTACATTTCCCTTGATCTCCATCTCTCTTGATCTCTTACACTTCCTTATCTCTGTAACTCCCTCTCCCCTGACGCTCATTCTAAAGAAGGGTCTCGACCTGAAACGTCACCCATTCCTTCTATCCAGAGATGCTGCCTGTCCCTCTGAGTTACTCCAGCATTTTGTGTCTGTCTCCACCCAGAGATGCCGCCTGGTCTGCTGAGTTCCTCCAACACTTGGTGTTCTACAAGATATTTCAGCATCTGTAGTTCCTGGAGTCAGCTGCTTCTGTTTATTGTGGTCACGTGTGGGTTCTTGCAACATGGCTGCTGAACTTCACCAAGTAACCTGTGGGAACATGATTTCTTTCTGATTGCTTTCAGTGTGGAACGAGGATGAATTTGATGCTGTTCTCAATGAATTCAATGTGGTCATCGATGATCTGTCCTGCTTCACAAAGGCTGGCACTGAATATGTGGAACATTTGAATTGGAAGAAGAGGCTGGGTGCGATGACAGCCCGGGACAGTGGGATCGATGACCCAGAGAGTGAGTAATGCACTTTGTGTGGTGACTAACCACTCCATTGCCTCATGTGATGGGTGTGGGGACTGGGGCCGAGTCATACTCTGCTGGTGTCTCTCAGATGGGTTTGTTCTGTTTTCAGAACGGGCCAAATGGCAGTTTAGTTTAGTGTCACATGTTCCGAGGTAGAATGGAAAGTTTTTTGTTGCGGCTATCCAGTCAAAGAGACTATACATAATTACCATGAAGCTGTCCGCAGTGTACGGATAAAGGGTACAATATTTAGTCAAGAGAGTTTTCTTGTCATGTGTCCCAGATGTATATGTATATGTATAATAGATAAAGTGGAATAGGTTGTTATTGTTCAGAGCTTGTTTGATGGTGAGTTTAATAGTCTGATGGCTGTGGGGAAGCAGCTATTCCTGAACCTGGATGGTCCAGATTTCAAGCTCCTGTACCTTCTTCCCGATGGCAACGGAGAGATGATGATGTGGGTCATTGATGATGTTGGTAGCCTTTTTGAGGCAGCGACTGTGATAGATCCCTTTGATGGTGGGGAGGTCGGAGCTGACGATGGACTGGTCAGTGGTCACAACTTTCTGCAATATTTTAGACTCCTGGACATTCAAGTTACAGAACCAAGCCACGATGCAACCAGTCGGTATGCTCTCTATTGTGCACCTGTAGAAGTTCAAGAGAGTCCTCCTTGATATACCGACTCTCCGTAATCTTCTCAGGAAATAGAGGCGCTGATGTGCCTTCTTTATGATTGCATCAGTATGCTGGGACCAGGAAAGATCTTCGGAAATATGCACGCCCAGGAATTTGAAGTTCTTGACCCTTTCCATCATCGTTGATATAAACGGAATTGTGGGTCCCTATCCTACCCTTTCTAAAGTCCACAATCAGTTCCTTGGTTTTGCTGGTGTTGAGAGCCAGGTTGTTGTGCTGGCACCATTTGGTCAATCACTTCTATACTCTGACTCATCACCATCAGTGACTCGTTCCACAACAGTGTAAGATAAAGTCCAATCAAGTTTGGTTCAAGATAGTTCATAGTTTGTTATTCCAGTCCGCGCAACCATTGGACATCGACTAGACGGAGTGAACATGGAGAGGATGTTTCTACCAGTGGGAGGCTCTAAGATCAGAGGGCACAGCCGCAGAATTGAAGGCCGCACCTTTAGTAATTGAGATTAAGAGGAATTTCTGTAGCCAGAGGGTGGTGATTCTGTGGAATTCATTGCCACAGGCAGTGGTGGTGTCATTGGGCATGTTTAAAGTGGAGGTTAGTAAAGGTATAACAGATATAGACAGGAGATTTAGGTTGAGAGTGAAAGATAGATCAGCCATGCTTGAATAGCAGAGCAGACTTGATGGGACGAATGGCCTGATTCTGCTCCAATGTCTTATGGTTTGCATTGTGCTGTGGGATCACTGCTATGTTGATACCAACGCACATGCAGTCATTGCAAAGACAATGTAGAGAAGTTCAGTCAGTACGAAATTGTTAATTCACACATGAACCATCAAGATGAGACTAATGTGGTTACCAAATTGTTACCAGGTTGGCGTGCAATATTTGCATTGTTAATATCTGTAAAACTGTAAAACTACAAATGAATCTTGTGCAGGGTAAGGCAGAAGGTAACAGGAACTCTGTCATGAGTGGTGGAAGTGTAGGGGGAAGGGCTGAGGTGTGAGATTTGCTGGGCAGTGAGTTGTACATTGGTTCACATTAAGATGCAGACATTATTGAGAAACATGGATTCCTGGGGAATGTGTGTTCTTGAACAGCTTAGCCTTTGTTGCCCATCACTGGTTTACCTGGACAGGCAGTGGGAGATCTTTTGAGTTGTAGTGTAACAGATTCATACAGGACCTTCAGCCTAATTTGTCCATACTGACCAAGATGCCCATCTAAGCTAGTCCCAGTTGCCTATGTTTGATCTATATTTTCCTAAATCTTTCCTATCCAAGTGTCTTTAAAATGCTGTTATAGTACCTCCCTTGGCCGCTTGGTTTACACATACCCACCTACCCGCTGAGTGGAAAGGTTGTCCCTCAGGTCCAGGCTTTCTTCCTCAAGTATCTTTGACTATGAAGGACTGAGTGCCTTCTGTTAAACTGGGCTTCATCACATTAATCTTCTGTATGGCCTCCAATCGAACTCGCTGGAGGAGGCAAGGATTCGGTGTTAATGCAGTGACATTGGTGATGAGAGTGGATGGGTGCAGGGATTTCACTCCAACCTGCCCATTGGGTACTGACATGATCAGATACATGTGCAGGAAAGAACTGCAGATGCTGATTTAAAATGAAGATAGACACAAAAGGCTGGAGTAACTTGACAGTTCAGACAGCATCTCTGAACAAAAGTAATAGTCTGAAGAATGGACTCGATCCAAAAAATCACCTATTTCTTTTCTCTAGAGAACGACAATAGATTATAGGTGCAGGAGTAGGCCATTCGGCCCTTCAAGCCAGCACCACCATTCAATGTGATCATGGCAGATCATCCTAATCAGTACCCTGTTCCTGCCTTCTCCCCATATCCCCTGACACCGCTGTCTCAGATGCTGTCTGACCCGCTGAGTTACTGAAGTGTTTTGTGTCTATGATCTGATACATCACCATTCTGTGGTTAACTCAGTTTTACCAACAGCCGACATCACCGAGTAAAGTTTAAAATCACGACACACCCAATTTCTTAGATTTCCTCCTTAGCAAATGAAGTTAAAATTACCCAAGCTTGCTTTAGCTTCTGCATATAAATCGCACCATGTGGATCATATATGCTGTGCTGCTCATGTAATCTTTATTTGGACACTGTTGATGATGGTGTAATTATGTTTTATTGAATCTACTTTAAGTTACAATGAGAACCGGGCAGCTTGCATTGAAATTGGGTTTAAAAACTTGTGGCAGGAATCGGTTTTATCCGGGGTTAACGAAACATCATTGTCAGCAGCATGGTTCCTCAGCAGGTTAATTTCATTACCTTTCACGAGAAGGGAAAAACCATGTCTGACTTTCACATGCCTTGAGTGTATTCCCATCAGTATCACATCGTGATGTGGTCAGTCTGTATGAGTCATCCTCACTTTCAATATGCATGGTGGAAAAAAAAACTTTCCACAATTCTGAGACATTGTAAAATGATCTGCAGTCAATGTAGTCTTCTCTCTGCCTCTGCCTCGCTCTCCCTGTGACCCTTCCCTGAGATGATATGAGTTGCTTCCAGTCCAGTTATGTGGAGTCTAAAGTAGGGCCTGAACACTCTTGTCACAGATGAAGCTTTTAATGATGTGGGCTGTTCGGTGGGTCTTAGAGTCATAGTCCTACAGCATGGAAACAGGCCCTTTGGCCCAGCTCGTTCATGACAAGAAAGATGCCGCATCTAGGCTACTCCCATTTGCTCCATATCCCTCAAACTTTCCTCTCCTAGTGGCTGCACAAGTGACTTTTAAATGGCACTAGACCAAAAGCTGACCGGTTGGGTCTGCTCCCCCAATGGTGTGTGTGTGTGAGCAATTGATGAAGCTGTTTTTAAAATTAGGTTCTCCCCCTGACATCACTGGAAGGTGGTGAGGGGGTGGAATATTCTGTTTCTCTGTACTGTTGGGGGGGGGGGGGGGGGGGGGGGCGCATTGTGACATTACTGGATGCTGGTGTTTTAAAAGGTGGTTTGGGATTTTTTTTAAAACTTTAATGATGAATAGCCCGGTGGGGGGGACGGGCCAGGGGGGTGAATAACCAGGGAGGGTGGGGGGTGTGAATAGCCAAGGAGGGGGCAGGGGTGTGACTAACCAGGTGGGGGGAGGGGGTGTAGCACACGGCAGCTTGAGTGCCCATTGTTATTAGTGCACCGAGTGGCATTGTGGCATCATAATTTGAAATTCTTGGAAAAAGGCTGTGTGGAAAAAACATTTTTTGTTTTTTAAAAAAACTTGAATTGTCAATAACTTTGGAAACCTTGGTGGAAATACGATGGGAAGATATTGTTCACCACCACGAGTAGGATGTGTAAAAATGGGAAGGTTGAGGCCTAGTGTTTGGAAGAAGATAGGAATTACAGATTGACACAGAAACACATCCTGGGCACAAACACAAACAAAGGAAGACGTTTAGTTCTATAGAGATTATTGCATCAGCCTCAACTACCTTATCTGGCAGCTCGTTCCATCTAACACTCTGTTACAGATGAAGCTTTTAATGATCTGGGATGTTTGGTGGGTCTTAGAGTCATAGTCCGACAGCACGGAAACAGGCCCTTAGGCCCATCTCATCTGTTCGAGTACAAGAAGCTCACTAATGTAAGGTATAAGTATGCTGTTTGCTTCATCTGTAAACATGAGCAAGCTGTGAGGGCTGATTCCATGGCTAAGAAGCTGCTAAGTAACAATGATACAGATTTTTGGAAAGAAGTGAGAGCTCTTAACAGTTGCAAAACATCTCTACCATGCACTGTAGATGGAATGTCCGGAACAGCTAATATCGCGGAGTTATGGCGACAACATTATAGTACTTTATTCAACTGTGTCCAAGGTGACGTATAGGGTGGACAATATTGAGAGTAATGACTCGATGGGTGATTATGTCACATGAGGTGTGTTATGCCATGAACGAGCTGTCCAACAACAAAGCAAGTGGCTTGGATCATATTTCTGCTGAACATCTTAAGTATGCGAGTACGAGGATAGCTGCTCTCCTAGCTATTTGTTTTACTGGCTTTATGATTCATGGCATGTCACCAGACTCAATGTCGTCTGGCCTGTTAGTGCTGGTCATTAAGGACAAAGTTGGTAAAGTAGGTAGCCTAAATAATTACAGGCCCTTGGCTTTAGACAGCATATTGTCAAATGTCTTAAAAGGAGTTCTGCTGGATAGAATAAATGAGTTTGTTCACTCCACAGACAACCAATTTGGTTTTAAAGCTAAACATGGCACTGACTTATGCATATATGCCCTAAAGGAGATTGTAAACAGATATAGAGGCAAAACTCTTCAATCCTTATGTGCTTTATTGATGCTTCCAAAGCCTTTGACCGTGTTAATCACAGAAAGCTGTTTGTTAACATGAGTCAAAGAGGGGTGCCTAAATACATTGTGAGAATTCTGGCTTACTGGTATGCCCACCAGACTATGCAAATAAAATGGGGCAATAGGGTCTCAGCCACATTTGGGGTTAGCAATGGTGTTAGACAAGGGGGAATTCTGTCCCCAGTCCTTTTAATCTTTATATTGAAACAATTGAAAGCCTGTAATATTGAGTGCATGATTGGTAATATTTTAGTGAACCATATTATGTATGCAGACGATCTTGTGGTCATTAGTCCATCTAGTGCTGGTCTCCAGCAGCTCCTTACTATATGTTCTGTGTACGGTGTGGAACATGATATTAAATATAATGCTAGTAAGAGTGCTGTATGATCTGTAGAGCCAAAGAGGATAAATGTCTAAAATGTCCTGATTTTTAGAGTGGTGAGTCTCTGGAACTCTCTGCCACAGAGGGTAGTTGAGGCCAGTTCATTGGCTATATTTAAGAGTGAGTTGGATGTGGCCCTTGTGGCTAAGGGGATCAGAGGGTATGGAGAGAAGGCAGGTACGGGATACTGAGTTGGATGATCAGCCATGATCATATTGAATGGCGGTGCAGGTTCGAAGGGCTGAGTGGCCTACTCCTGCACCTAATTTCTATGTTTCTATGTTTAATTGTCGGACAATAATCTTAGTGTCTGTAATAAGGTAAAATATCTAGGGCATTTTATTACAGAACAAATGACAGATGATGAGGATATTTATAGGCAATGACGCATGCTGTATGTACAGGCGAATATTCTCTTGCGTAAGTTTGGTGTGTGTGCAGATGTGGTGACGATGATGCACTTTGGTGGCAAAAAGAGGAAAGCAGACTATTATTTAAATGGTGGCCGATTAGGAAAAGGGGAGATGCAGCGAGACCTGGGTGTCATGGTACACCAGTCATTGAAAGTAGGCATGCAGGTGCAGCAGGCAGTGAAAAAAGCGAATGGTATGTTAGCTTTCATAGCAAAAGGATTTGAGTACAGGAGCAGGGAGGTTCTACTTCAGTTGTACAGGGTCTTGGTGAGACCACACCTGGAGTATTGCGTGCAGTTTTGGTCTCCAAATCTGAGGAAGGACATTATTGCCATAGAGGGAGTGCAGAGAAGGTTCACCAGACTGATTCCTGGGATGTCAGGACTGTCTTATGAAGAAAGACTGGATAGACTCGGTTTATACTCTCTGGAATTTAGGAGATTAAGAGGGGATCTTATAGAAACTTACAAAATTCTTAAGGGGTTGGACAGGCTAGATGCAGGAAGATTGTTCCCGATGTTGGGGAAGTCCAGGACAAGGGGTCACAGCTTAAGGATAAGGGGGAAATCCTTTAAGACCAAGATGAGAAAGACTTTCTTCACACAGAGAGTGGTGAGTCTCTGGAACTCTCTGCCACAGAGGGTAGTTGAGGCCAGTTCATTGGCTATATTTAAGAGTGAGTTGGATGTGGCCCTTGTGGCTAAGGGGATCAGAGGGTATGGAGAGAAGGCAGGTACGGGATACTGAGTTGGATGATCAGCCATGATCATATTGAATGGCGGTGCAGGCTCGAAGGGCTGAATGGCCTACTCCTGCACCTAATTTCTATGTTTCTATGTTTCTATGATGCTATTTAGAGCATATTGCACACCACTCTATACTGCGCACCTGTGGTCAAACTATGGAAAGACAAGTTTGCAGAGACTAAAGGTGTCCTACAATGATGCCATGAGAACACTGCTAAGGAAACCTAGATGGTGTAGTGCTAGTAATGTGTTTGTGGCTGCAGGAGTCAGTACTTTAGAAGCTATCCTAAGAAATCATATGTATAAATTCATTTGCAGGATAAATGACTCTAAAATTATTGTGGCCTTGTCAAACATAAGGTTTAGCACTACATGCTACGAATCCCAGTTGTGGAGACTCTAATATCGTTGTCTCATGTAGGACATTGATCATTCTTTTATTCTGGATTTTGAGTCTGAAATAAAGTTTATTATTAACCACTACCAGTGAAAATGATGTACCTCCAGGTTTCTATTAAATCTTTCTCCTCTCAGCCTAAACCTATGTCCTCTGGTTCTTTATTTTACCCTACCCTGGGTAAAATACCATGTCCTGTCTACTTCCTTGGCCATTTTAGTTAATTCCTGTACGTCCTATTTTCAATGTGGATTGAATGGCAGTGCTGGGCCGAATGGCCTACTCCTGCACCTATTTTCTATATTTCTATGTTCCCAACAGGGAGAGCGAGATGTTTGGTACAATTCTAGATGTTGCTTCTCTAGCTTGACTGTTCATTGGTCAGGGAGGATGTGTTTTGGAAGTCATAGTAGTCTCTTTCCATGTCAGAACTGAATGGACAGCCTATATTGGTGTGGTATTGGACTCTGTGACCGTTATTGTGATACTCAAGGTCAGGAAAAGTGACTGGCATTTTGTCACTAACAATATTGAGAAGGGCTAATTCATATTCATAGGTTGGAGGTGCAGAATGAGGCCATTCAGCCCATCAAGTGTACTCCGCCATTAATCCTGGCTGATCTATCTTTTCCTCTCATCCCCATTCTCCTGCCTTCTCGCTGTAACCCCTGACGCCAGAGTAAACTGAGAGGAAGAACCTGATTGTGGTGTACGTTGGAGAATGATGCAATAATTGTCCTCACTCTGGACCTCCATCCTTGCTGTTGCTCACCCTGTGGATTGGGGTGACTGTTAATGCGTGTATGGAACCTGAGATGAAGCTGCCCAAAGCAATGGCCTCCCCTTTCTGTTGACAGGCATGGCATCATCTGCTGGTAGCAGTTTGAGCTGCAGCGTTGAGAAGCTGAACTCCGTGGACACAGCATCAAACAAAGGTAGGGCCCACATCCGTGCATGATTAATCCTACTATTACACTTGATCACCTTCAGTGGGGACATGAAGCATTGTTACCTGGTAGTAAAGTGGTCAATGGGAGCCCTGAGATTAACTGAAGGCATCATGATTCATTAATCACAACCGTTCAAAAAAAGAGACGACCGATGAAACATAGAAACATAGAAAATAGATGCAGGAGTAGGCCATTCGGCCCTTCGAGCCTGCACCGCTATTCAATATGATCATGTCTGATCATCCAACTCGGTATCCCGTACCTGCCTTCTCTCCATACCCCCTGATCCCTCTAGCCACAAGGGCCACATCTAACTCCCTCTTAAATATAGCCAATGAACTAGCCTCAACTACCTTCTGTGGCAGAGAATTCCAGAGACTCACCACTCTAAATGTTTTTCTCATCTCGGTCCTAAAAGATTTCCCCCTTATGCTTAAACTGTGACCCCTTGTTCTGGACTTCCCAACATCGGGAACAATCTTCCTGCATCTAGCCTGTCCAATCCCTTAAGAATTTTGTAAGTTTCTATAAGATCCCCCCTCAATCTTCTAAATTCTAGCGAGTACAAGCTGAGTCTAACCAATCTTTCTTCATATGGATATCCTGACATCCCAGGAATCAGTCTGGTGAACCTTTTCTGTACTCCCTCCATGCCAAGAATGTCTTTCCTCAGATTAGGAGACCAAAACTGTACGCAATACTCCAGATGTGGTCTCACCAAGGCCCTGAACAATTGCAGTAGAACCTCCCTGCTCTTGTACTCAAATCCTTTTGCTATGAATGCTAACATACCATTCACTTTCTTTACTTCCTGCTGCACCTGCATGCCTACTTTCAATGACTGGTGTACCATGACACCCAGGTCTCGTTGCATCTCCCCTTTTCCCAATTGGCCACCATTCAGACAATAGTCAACTTTCCTGTTCTTGCCACCAAAGTGGATAACCTCACATTTATCCACATTATACTGCATCTGCCATGCATTTGCCCACTCGCCCAGCCTATCCAAGTCACCTTGCAGCATCCTAGCATCCTCCTCACAGCTAACACTGCCCCCCAGCTTTGTGTCATCCGCAAACATGGAGATGTTGCATTCAATTCCCTCGTCCAAATCATTAATATATATTGTAAATAGCTGGGGTCCCTGCACTGAGCCTTGCGGCACCCCACTAGTCACTGCCTGCCATTCTGAAAAGGACCCGTTTACTCCTCCTCTTTGCTTCCTGTCTGCCAGCCAGTTCTCTATCCACATCAATACTGAACCCCCAATACCGTGTGCTTTAAGTTTGTATACCAATCTCTTATGTGGGACCTTGTCGAAAGCCTTCTCAAAGCCCAGGTACAGTGGCTTGCAAAAGTATTCATACCCCTTGAACTTTTCCACATTTTGTCGCGTTACAACCACAAACATAAATGGATTTTATGCGACAGACCAACACAAAGTGGCGCATAATTGTGAAGTGGAAGGAAAATGATACATGGTTTTCAAATCTTTTTACAAATAAAAAAACTGAAAAGTGTGGCGTGCAAAAGTGTTCAGCCCCCTTTACTCTGATACCGCTAAATAAAATCCAGTGCAACTAATTACCTTCAGAAGTCACCTAATTAGTAAATAGAGTCCACTTGTGTGTAACCTAATCTCAGTATAAATACAGCTGATCTGTGAAGGCCTCAGAGGTTTGTTAGAGAACATTAGTGAACAAACAATGTTCCTTGGGCATCATGAAGCCCAAGGAACACACCAGACAGGGTCAGGGATAAAGTTGTGGAGAAGTTTAAAGCAGGGTTAGGTTATCAAAAAATATCCCAAGCTTTGATCATCTCAGAGTACTGTTCAATCCATCATCCGAAAATGGAAAGAGTATGGCACAACTGCAAACCTACCAAGACATGGCCGTCCACCTAAACTGACAGTCCGGGCAAGGAGAGCATTGATCAGAAAAGCAGCCAAGAGGCCCATGGTAACTCTGGAGGAGCTGCAGAGATCCACAGCTCAGGTGGGAGATTCTGTCCACAGGACAACTATTAGTCGTGCACTCCACAAATCAGGTCTTTATGGAAGAGTGGCAAGAAGAAAGCCATTGTTTAAACAAAGCCATAAGAAGTTCCGTTTGCAGTTTGCCACAAGCCATGTGGGGGACACAGCAAACATGTGGAGGAAGGTGCTCTGGTCTGATGAGACCAAAATTGAAGTTTTTGGCATAAAAGCAAAAAGCTATGTGTGGTGGAAAACTAACACTGCACATCACTCTGAACACACCATCCCCACTGTGAAACATGGTGGTGGCAGCATCATGCTGTGGAGATGCTTTTCTTCAGCAGGGACAGGGAAGCTGGTCAGAGTTGATGGGAAGATGGATGGTGCCAAATACAGGGCAATCTTGGAAGAAAACCTGTTAGTCTACAAAAGACTTGAAACTGGGGCGGAGGTTCACCTTCCAGCTGGACAACGACCCTAAACATACAGCCAGAGATGCAATGGAATGGTTTAGATCAAAGCACATTAATGTGTTAGAATGGCCCAGTCAAAGTGCAGACCTAAATCCAATTGAGAATCTCTGGCAAGACTTGACAATTGCTGTTCACAGACGCTCTCCATCCAATCCAACTGAGCTTGAGCTATTTTGCAAAGAGGAATGGGCAAAAATTTCAGTCTCTAGATGTGCAAAGCTGGTAGAGACATACCCCAACAGACTTGCAGCTGTAATTGCAGCGAAAAGTGGTTCTACAAAGTATTGACTCAGGGGGGCTGAATACTTTTGCACGCCACACTTTTCAGTTTTTTATTTGTAATAAACTTTGGAAACCATGTATAATTTTCCTTCCACTTCACAATTATGCGCCATTTTGTGTTGGTATATCACATAAAGTCCCAATAAAATACATTTACGTTTGTGGTTGTAACGTGACAAAATGTGGAAAAGTTCAAGGGGTATGAATACTTTTGCAAGCCACTGTATAACACATCCACTGTTCTCCCTTATCCACTCTACTAGTTACATCCTTGAATAATTCTCTAAGATACGTCAGACATGATTTACTTTTCGTAAATCCATGCTGACTTTGCCCAATTATTTCACCACTTTCCAAATGTGATGCTATCCTATCTTTAATAACTGACTCTAGCAGTTTCCCCACTACCGATGTTAGACTAACTGGTCTGTAATTCCCTGTTTTCTCTCTCCCTCCCTTTTTAAAAAGTGGGGTTATATTAGCTACCCGCCAATCCTCAGGAACTACTCCAGAATCTAAAGAGTTTTGAAAAATTATCACTAATGCATCCGCTATTTCTGGGGCTACTTCCTTAAGTATTCTGGGATGCAGCCTATCTGGTCCTGGGGAGTTATCGGCCTCTAATCCATTCAATTTACCTAACACCACTTCCTGGCTAACCTGGATTTCACTCAGTTCCTCCAACTCATTTGACCACCGGTGCCCTGCAGATTTCCAAGCGCCTATTTCCGGCAAATTATTTTTGTCTTATTGAAGACAGAACCAAAGTAGTTACTGAATTGGTCTGCCATGTCCTTGTTCCCATGATCAATTCACCTGTTTCTGACTGCAAGGGACCTACATTTGTTTTAACTAATCTTTTTCTCTTCACACTTCTATAAAAACATTTGCAGTCAGTTTTTATGTACCCTGCCAGTTTTCTTTCATAATCAATTTTCCCTTTCCTAATTAAGCCCTGTACCCTCCTCTGCTGGACCTTGAATTTCTCCCAGTCCTCTGGTAGGCTGCTTTTTCTGGCTAATTTCTATGCTTTATCTTTTGTTTTGATACTATCCCTGATTTCCCTTCTTAACCATGGATGCACTACCTTCCCTGATTTAGTCATTTGCCAAACTGGGATGAACAATTGTTCTAGTTTATCCATGCAGTCTTTAAATGCCTTCCATTGCACATCCACCGACAACCCTTTGAGGAAGGGTGCTGACCTGGAACATCACCTATCCTTGTCCTCCAATGTTGCTGCCCGACCTGTTTAGTTACTCCAGCATTTTGTTTTCTTTTGTAAACCATTGTCAGTTATTCCTTTATTTATCACAATTGTCTACACGGCCATCTTTGGGAATTGACTGGTTTGGAGAGATATGGGTCAAACGCAGGTGGGTGATACTAGTGTAGATGGGACATGTTGCCCAGTGTGGGCAAGTTGGGACCAAGCGCCTGTTTCTATGATTGTATGATTCCATGACTATATCAGCCATTATATTCATCCTTACAGCTAATATTCTCCAATCCAGACAACATCCTGGTGAACCTCTGCACCCTCTCCAAAGCTTCCACATCCTTCCTGTACTGGACCAGAACTGTACACAATACTCTATATACGGCTTAACTAATGTTTTGTACAGCTGCGTTCCAAAGAATTGTTTTTGGTTGGGACAGATTGCGGCATAATAGTTTCAAAATTCCAGAAAGAAATCGGGCAATGTAGATGTAAATAAATGATCCTGCAACAATTGAAGGATCCGAGTCTATACAACACAGAGATAAAAAAAAACACAGGAACTGGTCCTTTGGCCCACAGTGTTTGTACTGAACATGTTGCCAAGATGATGTAACATCCACCTGCATATGTTCATATCTCTCCTTATACATGCATGTTTGGGACTGTCATATGTTGATGGAATGGAGCGGCTAGGCTTGTATACTCCAGAGTTTAGAAGGATGAGAGGGGATCTTATTGAAACATATACAATTATTAAGGGTTTGGACATGCTAGAGGCAGGAAACATGTTCACAATGTTGGGGGACTCCAGAACCAGGGGCCACAGTTTAAGAAAAAGGGGTAAGCCATTTAGAACAGAGACAAGACTTTTTCGCACTGTGGAATTTTCTGCCTCAGAGGGCGATGGAGGCCAGTTCTCTGGATACTTTCAAGAGAGCTGGATAGGGCTCTTAAAGATAGTGGTGTCAGGGGATATGGGAAGATGGTAGGAACAGGGTACTGATTGGGGATGATCAGCCATGAATCGCACTGAATGGCGGTGCTGGCTCGAAGGGCCAAATGGCCTACTCCTGCACCTATTGTCTATATCTAAAAGCCTCTTAAACATGAGCAATGTATCAACCTCCACTGCCACCTCTGACTGTGTTCCTGGCACCCAGTTTACATGTTAGGGTTTAGTTTATTGTCACGTGTATGCAGGTACAGTGAAAACCCGTCACTATGTCCGCATGAGAAAAAAAATTCTTACCCACACATCTCCTATTAACTATGCCCCTCATCTTTAGTGTTATTTCCTCTAATCGTAAGATATTTGGGAAAGTGCAGATCTTTGTAGAGAACAGGAGAATGATGGCGAATGTTAATGCTGCCAAAATTGCATGAGGAACGTTGAACTGAAAGTGTTGTACTTGTTGTTTTTGTGTGGTCAAGCGGTTTAACTATTTTATTCACCCACAATTAGCAACATATGGCAATGTAACTTTGGTCAGTCCACAGAAATGTTCCCCGCTGATGAATTGGTCTATTGCAGACTGGTTATTTACAGCTTAGTCCTGGAATTTGCTGCCTGCATGGAATATTGTGCTCCCATTTTGCTGCTGTGACTTTGCAGGAGGGATGGTGGAAACACCAGTTGGTCCGACCACTTACACAGGGCAACGAGTTCCATGTCTGTGGCCCTCATGAACAACGGGCTCCTTGTAACGTCTGCTGCATCTAGAATATAGAACAGCACAAGACCAGGCCCTTCAGCCCACAATGTCTCTGCTGAACATAATGCCAAGATGCATTAATCTCCTCTGCCTGCACATGATCCATATCCCTCCATGCCCTGCATGTCCATGAGCCTATCTAGAAGCCTCTGTGCGATAATGCCACTATCGTATCTGCGTCCCCACCAAACCCAGCAGCACATCGCTGGAGTGCCAGCATTTTTCTTATCTTTCATTCTGAGTTAGTCTTTTTTTAAACCACTGATCTGAGTGAAGTTTACTAAGGACATTAGGCTTTTCCCAATAATATTGGGGGGTTTTGATTGTCATTTAATGTTATCTATGAGTACCGTGTTTGCAGACCTGTTAAGCTGCTGCAAGTAAGAATAGCATTATTCTGCTTTTGTTCCATAGAAACATAGAAAATAGGTACAGGAGGAGGCCATTTGGCCCTTTGAGCCAGCACCGCCATTCATTGTGATCATGGCTGATCATTCCCTATCAATAACCAGAGGCCTCTACTGCCCTCTGCAGCAGGGAATTCCACAAATTCACAACTCTCTGGGTGAAAACATTTTTTCTCACCTCAGTCTTAAATGACCTCCCCTTTATTCTAAGACTGGCCCCTGGTTCTGGACTCGCCCAACATTGGGAACATTTTTCCTCCATCTAGTTTGTCCAGTCCTTTTATAATTTTATGTTTCTCTAAGATCCCCCTCATTCTTCTAAACTCCAGTGAATACAAGCCTAGTCTTTTCAATCTTTCCTCATATGATAGTCCCACCATCCCAGAGATCAATCTCGTGAGCCTACTCTGCACTGCCTCAATCACAAGGATGTCCTTCCTCAAATTAGGAGACCAAAACTGTGACAATTAAACACCCTTGACTCTTGTTGCTCCAACTGATTAACTTATTAACTTCAACTAAGCAGTAAAATATATAAAATTATTAAGGAATTGGAAACGCTAGATGTAGGAAATGTGTTCCCGATGTTGGGAGTCCAGAATCAGGGGCCAGAATAAGAATTACCCATTATTAAGAATAAGGGGCTGGCTATTTAGAGCTGAGATAAGGAAAAACGTTTTCACACGGAGTTGCGAATTTATGGAAATTATCACATTGAATGGCTGTGCTGGCTCAAAGGGGTGAATGGCCTACTCCTGTACCAATTGTCTATGTATCTATGACATTCCATGACGTTGAAGATGTATCTAAGTCAGGATGATGCTTGAATTGGAGGGAACACCAGTTGTGTTCTAATGGGCAGAATCTCGGGCTAAATGTGGGAAAGGGCTGTTTCTGTAACGGTGCTTAGGAAGACTTTGTGCATTTCTACCGTACACCTGGTGCTTGTTTACCCTCCTACACAGTATTTATCTGAAAGACGCCATGCAAATATAGGAAGTTGTATTTTATGTTGTAGCAAGGACCTTCCAACGTATTTGCAACGTGAATTAATTCCTTTTTTTTTTCTGAAGCCAAACTTGGAGAGATCAAAGATCTGGAGGATTTTATTGCAGACCTGGATCAGACATTAGCAGGTACCTAATTGTTTAAAATATTTAACGATACGCCAACAGTAAAGTATAGACTTACCAATTGGTTGTCCGTCTATCTTCAAAAAAAGTGTTCTCTAACTGAGCTCTAGTATAATTTGTGAAGTAAGATGCTGCCTCTTCTCTTTGAGTTTGTTCCAGAGATCCTTTAACCAGCGATCAGTCCTTGATTCCCTTGGATGAATTGGTTGTTGGTTGGTTGGAGCCCAGCCAAGCAACAAGTTTAAAGGCAATTCCTCTCGGCCAAGAAACATTCCAGAACCACTTCCCATACTTCAATCTGCAGAGTAGATTTGATTCCATGATCATATTGAATGGCGGTGCTGGCTCAAAGGGCCGAATGGCTGACTCCTGCACCTATTTTCTACATTTCTAAGTTGCTCCTTCTGCAGAGATTATTTAAAGTTTTGTCCTCTTTTTAAAGTTATGCCATAATAAAAACTGAAAATACTGGAAACACTCAGCAGGTCAGGCAGCAACTGTGGAGAGAAACTCTTGATATTTCAGATTGAAGACCCTTTATCGCTTCTTGCTTTAGGATTGCATTTTCAAATTGTATATTTTGAGTTCAATTTGTAATTCATGCTTCAGAATCTCACCAACTTGAGTCAGAAATGGGAAATGCAGATGGTGACTGCTGCAGCAATGCATAATATTGTTGATGAAGGGAAGGTGTGCTTACCCGTCTCAAATATTCATTGCCATTCAGCATCCTACCATCCCAATATCACCATCGGCCTCAACCTTAATCGGACAAGCCTTCTGAACGCTAGCAGTGTGGGACTAGGGGTGAGCAACCAGCGACAAATACTTAAACTACCCGCTGTTATTATCAACCTGCCCCTTGAGGTATCAAATGGTTGAAATATAATCACTTCAAGTTATTGCACAAAAGGAAATCTCACATTTTAATCTTGGATGTAGAGGCGCTGCAATGGTTAAATAACTTGATTGGGATACTAGTGTCTGTGGTGATAATCCAGACCAGGGACTTAACTTCAAATCCTACTATGCCACTTGTGGAGAATAAGTTAAATTAAGAATATGATTATTATATAAGCTAGTACAGTAAACTCTAATAATCCTCTCCCTGATCAGTCAATAATCCTAAAGGTTTGGGATCTATCTAATCATGGTCCTTGTCCCCTTGTATCCTCTAACTTCCAGGTCCCTTGTTCCCTACATCCTCAACCACACCAGGGTCCTTGTTCCCCTGTTCCCTCTGCTTTCCAGGGTACCTGTCCCTTGCACTCTCTACCACACCAACCAAACAGGGGGTACAGAGAAGGTTCACCAGACTGATTCCTGGGATGTCAGGACTTTCATATGAGGAAAGACTAGATAGACTTGGCTTGTACTCGCTAGAATTTAGAAGACTGAGGGGGGGGATCTTATAGAAACTTACAAAATTCTTAAGGGGTTGGATAGGCTAGATGCCAGAAGATTGTTCCTGATGTTGGGGAGGTCCAGAACAAGGGGTCACAGTCTAAGGATAAGGGGGAATTCCTTTAGGTCCGAGATGAGGAAAACATTTTTAACACAGAGTGGCGAATCTGTGGAATTCTCTGCCACAGAAGGTAGTTGAGGCCAGTTCATTGGCTATATTTAAGAGGGAGTTAGATGTGGCCCTTGCGGCTAAAGGGATCAGGGGGTATGGAGAGAAGGCAGGTACAGGATACCGAGTTGGATGTTCGGCCATGATCATATTGAAGGGCTGAATGGCCTACTCCTGCACCTATTTTCTGTGTTTCTATGTAACACCCATATCTTGCTCTCTCTTGAACCAGCCAGTTCGGTTTCCCGTGTTCCCTTGAAACCTGCTAGTCATGTTGAAAATGTTATCATCTGACAGTAACAACATCAAAAAGTGAATTAAATGTGTGTTGGAATATTAATGAGGATAGCTTCTGCACTGAGGATAGCTTGGTAGTATTTGTGTAGAGTTTTCTTTGACTGTATGGCACAAACAAAAGATGTTCACTGTATCTCAGTACACGTCACAAATCTAAACTAAACTAATAGTCTATAAACTAAACTGGTGTGTAAAATCAGCCAGTCATACACCACTACCAGTCACTCACCCTGGCCACTCCCTCTTCTCCCCTCTACCATCAGGCGAGAGGTATAGACATGTGAAAACACACACATCCAGATTCAGGGACAGTTTCTTCCCTGCTGTTATCAGGCAGCAGCACTATCCTATCACTAACTATAGAGTGGTCCTGACCTACCTCACTGGAGACCTCTTGACTATCTGAAGGAGATGAGGACGAACCTCTTTCGTCAGAGGGTGGTGAGTTTGTGGAATTCTTTGCCACAGATGGCTGTGGAGGACATCAGTGGATATTTTAAGGCAGAGATAGATAGATTCTTGATTAGTGTGGGTGCCAGGAGTTATGGGGAGAAGGCAGGAGAATGGGGTTAGGACAGAGAGATGGATCAGCCATGATTGAATGGCGGAGTGGACTTGTTGGGCCGAATGGCCTAATTCTGCTTCTATCACTTATGAATACGGTTGTTGCACTGTGGTAGCAACCACATTGTTCATGAGGAAATGGGGACGGGCAGTAAATGTCGTCCTTGTTTGTGGTTTCCACATATCCCATTTAAAAAAAAAAAGCAATCTGTGGGTGACCAGAATGTGTTGTAGCCGTGACCGTGTGTTTTGAAGCAGTGCTTGCTGTAACAGTCCAGGAAGCGCAGTTGTGGATGTGCTCACTAAGCTGTGAAGTTGTCATCCCCACAATATCCGTTTCACTTGTGTCCGTTCACAGAGACACATTGGCCAGGAAGCTTGCTCGTGTCTGGTTGATGCTGCAGGGTAGTTTGGGGCCAACAACATCAGTACCGGACCCCATCAGGCAGAATCTGCAGCGGCCACCTGCCATTATATTTAAAGAAAGGTCGACCAGTTTTGTTTCTTGTCACTTGTACCGAGGAACAGTGAAAAGTTTTTATTTGTTGTGTGCTATCCAGTCAGCAGAAAGACTGTACATGATTACAATTGAGCCATCCACAGTGTACAGATAGAGGATAAAGGCAATAACTATTCCCTTTAATAGCCTGGAACAGGCAATGTTAGTGTTCCGAGCAGGCTGAAGGGTCCTGATCTGAAACTTTATGTTGTCGTGTCCATTTCCTTAGTTTAGCTTCCACAGATGCTGCCTTCCACACTGAGTTCCTCCAGCACTTCGCGTTTTGCTCCAGGTTCCAGCTTTCTTGTGTCACTGAGCAGGCTGTGTGTGTGTACAATATCACTGTTTAGAGGGAGCGGACTGTGTATAAATAGGTTTCAGTGTTTCCTACGTTATAACAATAACTACATATTGACACGATTGTCTTGGCAATAAAGTATTTGAACAAGGAGAAGTACTGTTCAGTTTTGTGCTGTTTAGTTTAGAGACACAGCATGGAATCTGGCCTTTGGGCTCACCAAGTCCACACTGACCATCAATCACCTGTTCGCACTAGACCAATGGGTGTAGGCCATTTGGCCCTTCAAGCCTGCACCACCATTCAATGTGATCAGATCATTCACAATCAGTACCCCGTTCCTGCCTTCTCCCCTTATCCACTGACTCCGCTATCTTTAAGAGCCCTATCTAGCTCTCTCTTGAACTCACTAGTTCTATGTTATCCCACATTCACATCAAGTCCCTACACGTCGAAAGCAGTTTACAGAAACAGATTAACCTACAAACCCGCATGTCTTTCGGATGTGGGAAAAACCAGAGGAACTTGGAGGGAACTCGCGCTGTGACAGGGAGAACGTGCAAACTCCACACAGACAGCACCCGAGGCTCAGATCAAACGCGCGTCTCTGGCGCTGCAAGGCAGCTGTTCCACCCGCTGCGCCACTGTGAATCGGTCATTCAGACTTTGCACTGCAATCTAGTTCACATGTTTAATACTGAAAGCGTTGAATTTGTGTGTCAATGTAGCAGTTTCCATGCCTGCCCTCCTATCATCACTGAACAGGAATGTAACGAATTAAGGTTGGATGAGTGTAATCTGTTATTAGCCTGGGTAAAAATCTCAACAAATCTCTCTGTACACTGAAGTACATTCACTGATTCACTGTTTATAAATGATGATCTTTAATCCAGAAATCCTGATCTATAATCTCTAAACTCAAGATTGAAATCAGCTAAAGGATTGGATCAAATCAAAATGATAGCAAGCAGCCTTGGAAGCCTTACCCCATTACTCAAAGCTCACGTCAAAAACCTTGGCGTGATATTTGACTCGGCATTGAAATTTGACAAACAAGTCAATGCCGTGGTAGAAGCTAGCTTCTTCCAGCTTCGGACAACAGCTAAAATAAAACCATTCCTCCAGTTTGATTACCTCAAAGATCACCCACACATTTATCTCCTCCCTCCTCGATTACTGCAACTCCCTTTACACTAGCATCAGCCAATCTTCCCTGTCCCGCCTGCAACTGGCCCAAAACGCCACAGCGAGACGGCTGACGGGCACCCGAAAAAGGGACCACATCACCCCGATTCTGGCCTCTCTCCACTGGCTCCCTGTCCTTTTCCGAATAAATTTCAAGATCCTTCTTTATGTCCACAAAGCCCTTAACGGGCTTGCCCCCACCTACATCAAAAGTCTGCTCACCCACCACACCACCTCCAGGTCCCTCAGGTCGGCTGACTTGGGGTTACTGAACATCCCGCGGTCTAGGCATAAGCTCAGGGGCGACCGCGCCTTTGCAGTTGCAGCTCCTAGTCTGTAGGAGGGAAAAGTATCCCTCTTCCCATCAGAACTGCCCCCTCCATCGACTCTTAAGTCTAGACTTAAAACTCATCTTTACTCTCAAGCTTTTCTCGACGTTCTCTGAGGGAGGGCTATATGTTTGTATTTATGTATGTACTTAATCTATCAAACACTGTTGTATAACGTTAGTACCTCCACCAATGTAAAGCACTTTGACCAACGAGAGTTGTTATTTAAATGTGCTATAGAAATAAAATTGAGTTGACTTGACTAGATGGAACAATTTGATTTCTAGTGTAGTTCACTGTGCTGAAACTCTGCCCGGTAATGTTTCAGTGTTTTTGGGCAAGACCAGCCAAGCATATTTGGAAAAGAAGGATGATGTAACTTTGCAAACATTTCTCTTTTTGCTCAAACCGCATTTTTAAACAAAATAGTAATTATTACACTGCAGTTAACAAGCAGCGTAGAGTTGCTGCCTTACAGAGCAAGAGACCTGGGTTCGATCCTGGCAACGAGCGCTGTCTGTACGGAGTTTGTACGTTGGTCCTAGTGACCGCACGCATTTTCACCAGTTGCTTCAGTTTCTCCCCCCCCCACCACACCAAAGACGAGCAGGAACTGAACTGAGGTTTGTGGGGCAATTGGTTTCTGTAAATTGCCCCTAGTGTGTAGGATGGAACTAGTGAATGGTGATCATTGGTTGGCGCAGACGTGGTGGGCCGGAGGGCCCGTTTAGTTTACTTTCTTGTCACTTGTACCAAGGCACAGTGAAATATAGTGAAACACTATATTGTTGAGAGCTATCCAGTCTGCATAATCAAGCTGTTCAGTGTACAGGCACGGAATGAATAGAATAGTTTTCAGTGCAAGATATAGTCCGATTAAAGATAGTTTGAGGGTATCCATTAAGGTAGATGGTAGGTCAGGATCGCTCTCTAGTCTCCACGCTGTATCTCCAGACTAAAGGGAAGTGAACTCTTGCCCTCCCCACTACTGATTGGCCTGACTTTTAAGGAGCGTGCTACTATTAAATTGTGATGCCTCTCTTCCAGAGATGATGTAGGCCGTCGCTGAGATGTGCCACGGGCTGTTTCGTGAGGAATTGATGTGTGCAGACGTTCAGGGCCGGATGCAGCCCTGGTGATGCTTGGAACAATGTGCTCCAATATGAGCTGTGCAAGACCGAGACATTGTGTGCTGCTGGAGCGGTTCATGGGAAGTTGCAGCATTCTGCAGAGCTGAAACCAGCGCAGGAAGGAAGCTTTCAAAACTGCCACTTTGCATTCCGATTCATCTCTCTCATTGCAAGCATCCTTTGTGTGGAGTTGAAAGTAATGTCAACATTTGCCCCACCTGAAACATAACATCAATTGATCCTTATCTCCAAACTTCTGGTCTGTATTTATCAATTTAAAACCAATAAAGTAGTCTTGACCTTTAATCGATAATGTTTTATTATTAATGTTTTATGTCATTCCTAACTGTCACTATGTCATGTTGTCACTTGCGGACGGAGCACCAAGGCAAATTCCTTGTATGTGAATACTTTGCCTCCGGCGGGGGGGCGATGGCTGACCTTAGTGGAGCGTCACAATGGCTGGGAAGGCGGATGAAGACTGCAGCGGAAAAGGGTCTCCAGTCGTCTTAGACTCCATGTCACTGGATCCTGACCCAGATCTGTCAAGGATCATGGGATGGCTGTCTGTGCAGCAGTCTCCCCACGTTAAAGTCACACACAGGAGTCCTCCATATTGGGAATAGCAACCTCAAGACATCCATGGTCAGCCATGACCAAGGGAGCCTAAGAAGGAATACTTGGCAAATGGACTTATTCATTCTTTTTTCCTCTTCTGGCCAAATTATGCTTTGATAGTTGATGTATCTGTGCGGTGTAGGAATGATGTAAAAAATCTGTGTGGTGTCGTATATCAGGTTGAGTAGGACATTCCTACAGGGTCGGTCTGTACAAATGAATGCAAATGAGTCACCTGACAAATATGTAAGCAGGAACTGCAGATGCTGGTTTACAAAGATGCCCAGTCCTGATAAAAACAGAATGAAAGTTTCCTAAAGTTGGAGAATTCCACTCTGAGCCCAGAAGACTGCAAGGTGCCCAACCAAAGGTGAGGCATTGTTCCCTGAGTTTATGCTGGGATCACCTTAACAGTGCAGGAGACACAGGTGGAACGGCTAGGGTGGGAGCGGGACTGTAAATTAAAACGGCAGGAAATTGGGAAACACTCCTGTGGACGGAACATAGTTCAAGTCAATGCTAGTTCACTGGAAAATATAAGGTGTCTGGATGGTGGAAAGGGAAGATATGAAAAGGCCAGGTGCTGCATCACTGGTGGGTGCAAGCTGAAGTGCCATGGGATGGGGAGTAGTAAACGGTGACAGAAGAATAGATCCTGGGTCACTCAGGTGAGGGGAGGAGATCATGGGTTTGATGGTGAAACCTGGTTGGAGTGGATGGAACTTGTGAAGGAGGATCTGCTGAATGCAAAGGCTGGTGGGCTGGAAGGTGAGAGGAAAATGGTTGAGTATTTAATGAATGCAGATGAAAAGTGAACCTTAGTGCTGAATTTTGTTCCACTATGGTTTCATTCATTTGCATCTCTATGACGGTCAGATAGCTTAACCGTACAGTTTCAGAGAGATCACACCAAATGTGATTTACCCGACTTTCAGCAAAACAACCAATGTTTACAATGAAAAGTAATGATCAGCGCAGGGGTGTTATTGAGATGCAAAGGTGATACGTAGTCACACACCATGCTTTCTCAACCACCCTACTTCTGTCATGGACCATAAATAGTAAGAACTAACCAGTTTGAAGTTTGATCTTTATTTTATGAGGAGTTACCATGAGCGTTTACGTGAAGAAGCTCCGCCAGTCCGCATGCGCATCAATCTTCAAAGCAGCGGTGTGAAATCACAGATAACAGTCGAAGTAACATAGTAAGACTCAAAGATTAGAACTACCAGATGACCTTTGTGATATGAGGGCCGGGAGTGGTGGGCACGTAATCGATCATTGTAACTCCTGATAAAATAAAGATCAAACTTCAAACTGGTAAGTTCTCATTTAATCTTACAATTTTACTTCGGAGTCATGTGAGTGGTTCCGTGAAGATTTCAAAGCTCTGTGATTTCATGTGATACAGGTCCATATGGCACACTGCCTCAGTTGACATAGGATAAACAAATGTATTCAACATAGTTCAAATTGTACATGTTAATGTTTTAATAAACAAAATAAAACAATAACGACCCCTCTCTCCTAGGGGATAGTTACAAAACAGAACTCAAAACAGCATGCCCAAATACTTCTGGCATAAGGACAGGTTTATTATAAAACCATTGCAATGTCCCTTCTCTGGACCATCCGGCAGCCCCGAGGATTTGGTCTAAAGAATAAATCTAGCAATTATAGACGTATTAGTTTGACATCAGTGGTGGGCAAATTAATGGAAAGGATACTTGGAGATAATATATATAAGCATCTGGATAAACAGGGTCTGATCAGGAACAGTCAACATTGATTTGTGCCTGGAAGGTCATGTTTGACAAACTTGAATTTTTTGAAGCGGTAACTAGGGAAATTGATGAGGGTAAAGCAGTGGATGTTGTCTATATGGATATCAGTAAGGCCTTTGGCAAGGTTCCCCATGGAAGGTTGGTTAAGAAGGTTCAATCTTTGGGTGTAAATGGCGGAGTAGCAAGATGGATTCAACAGTGGCTGAATGGGAGATGTCAGAGAGTAATGGTGGATGGCTGTTTGTCAGGTTGGAAGCCGGTGACCAGTGGGGTGCCTCAGGGATCTGTGTTGGGTCCACTGTTGTTTGTCATGTACATCAATGATCTGGATGATGGGGTGGAAAATTGGATAAGTAAGTATGCAGATGATACCAAGATAGGTGGTGTTGTGGATAATGAAGTAGATTTTCAAAGTCTACAGAGAGATTTGGGCCATTTGGAAAAGTGGGCTGAAAGATGGCAGATGGAGTTTAATGCTGTTAAGTGTGAAGTGCTACATCTTGGCAGGACAAATCAAAATAGGATGTACATGGTAAATGGTAGGGAATTGAGGAATGCTGTGGAACAGAGGGATCTAGGAATAACTGTGCATAGTTCCCTGAAGGTGGAATCGCATGTAGATAGGGTGGTAAAGAAAGCCTTTGGTGTGCTGGCCTTTATAAATCAGAGCATTGAATATAGGAGTAGGGAAGTAATGTTAAAATTGTACAAGGCATTGGCAAGACCAATTCTGGAGTATGGTGTACAATTTTGGTTGCCTAATTATAGGAAGGATGTCAACAAAATAGAGAGAGTACAGAGGAGATTTACTAGAATGTTGCCAGGGTTCCAGCAACTGTTACAGAGAAAGGTTGAACAAGTTAGGCCTTTATTCTTTGGAGCACAGAAGGTTAAGGGGGGACTTGATTGAGGTCTTTAAAATGATGAAAGGGATAGACAGAGTTGACTATTGAGGGTAGGGAAGATTCAAACAAGAGGGCATGACATGAGAATTAAGGGACAGAAGTTTCGGGGTAACGTGAGGGGGAACTTCTTTACTCAGAGGGTGGTGGCTGTGTGGAATGAGCTTCCAGCAGAAGTGGTGGAAGCAGGATCAATTTTAACATTTAAAAGTAAAGTGGATAGGTATATGGACGTGAAGGGAATGGAGGGGTATGGTCTGAGTGCAGGTAGATGGGACAAGGGGAAAACAAATGGTCGGCACGGACTGGAAGGGCCGAGAGGGCCTGTTTCATATGGTAAAGGGACGTCCAGTGCCCTCGCTGTGGATGTTGATGCCGCCCTGGTGGAATGAAATTTAAACACATCAGTGTCCACTCCGGCACAATCCAAAACTTGTTTCAGCCACCTAGAAATGATCTGTACTGACACCTTCTCATGAGGTTTTTTGTGACTGATGAGCATCGTAATTTCCGAGCCTCTAAGGCTCTTGGTGACGTTGATATACCGTCGTAAGTGCGTAACTACACATAGCCGCAGATCAATGGGATATGCCATAAAACTCAGTTTCATCCCAGACATCCCTGGCCTGCTTTGTTTGATTAAATCATAAACATAAAATGTAATATTATTTCCAGAAGAAACCACGCTGTCCAGTCGTAGTTTTTGCTATGTCTGGACACGTTGCGCTGAAACGAGCGCCATGAGCATGACCGCTTTATGGATGAGTCTTTGCAAAGACAGAGATGTAATTGGAGCCCATTGATGAACTATGTGTGAGCATAGTGTGAGAACTATGCTCACACCCCAGATTTCTGTATGCCTAGGCCTAGGAGGATTACAGTTAAAAATACCCTTCATGAATCAGGACGTCAAAGGATGAGACCCAACAGAATGTTGTCCCGACCCCTGCCATAAATAGGAGGACAATGCACTTCTGGCACTGTTGATGGCACTATAACTCAGTCGCTCATCAAAATATAATGTGGCAAGGAACTCCAATACATCAGGTATGCTTGCAGTGTGATAAGATATATTTAACTGCAAGCAGAACATCTCCCATTTTTTGATATGAGATACGTATTGTTTCTTAGTACTATCCCTCCAGGCTGCAGTAATCGCATCCACCGTACGATCTGATAGTCTGAGCGCCAGGAACATCCTCATCAGAATCTGCAAACCAATAGATTAATATGATCATGTAAAGGATGACTCTCTCCTGTCACAGGGTGAACCAACAGGTTGCTGCATTTGGGGACAACCATAAAAGGCTGTGTGATCAGTCTCAGAACGAGTGGGAACCATGGTTGTGTAGGCCAGTCGGGGACTAGCAAAACGCCTGAAGCAGAGTCCTGCTCAATCTTAATGAGACATGGACTGAAGAGGCAGAATGGGGAAAGCGTAAAAGAACATACCACCCCAGTGTAGCGAGAATTCATCTACCACTAATGCCCCTGGATCCGGCTCCCATGAAACATACTTTGGTAACTGGTGATTTATCTGAATGGATAATATACTTTGGTAACTGGTGAATCAATGTCTGGCAACCCATACTTGTCGACACCATTTTTAACATTCAACATCCATTCTGTATTGTCATTGAATTTTCGTGACCTGGTGTCTGCCACCATGTTATGTCTACCTGGTAAGTAGATTGCTGAAATCCAACTGTTCCTTGCAATAGACCAATGCCAAATAAGATTAACCAGCTTCTCACATGATACCGACTTAATTCCACCCATGTGATTAACATATGCAACTGCTGCGGTGTTATCAATCTGGAGCTGAACATGCAAATCATGCATAGTTGAACAATATACTTTTAAGCCAGAGAATGCTCCTAACAATTCTAAATAGTTATTACCATACATCTGAAGAATTAACGCCTCATGCACATTCCATCTGCCGCCGCAGCTAGAAATGGTATCAGTGGCTCCCCATCCCAAGGCACTCACATCAGTTTGTAAAACAATTGAAGGTTGATTAACCAGAATTTTACTAGAGCAACGTGAAACATTCATTACTCACCACTGTAAATCAGTGATAGCCTCAACTGGCAACTGCATGAGTCTATCGAAATGACCTGTATGTGTTTTGAGTGCCTGTTCCTTAGTTTGTTGCAAATTCTGATAATGTAAAGGCCCAAATTTCACTCCAGAGAAAGCAGCCACTAATTTTGCAATTACACTAGCCGCTCGACAGATGGAGAATTGCTGCTCATCAACAAGATTGCTACAAGCTTCCATTAATTCTAATCTCTTGCCACTAGGCAGTGTTACTAACATGTTAGTTGAATTAGTGGTGAACCCCAAATAATCAATGATCCTTAATGGTATCAATTTGGATTTAGCTGGATGGATGAGAAACCCAACCTTTCAAACATATGTTTAGTTACTGAAACAGCTAATTCAGCTGCTTCTTGAGTCTTGCCTATGATTAGAACATCATCCAAATAGGTCAATGCAATATGATTCTGAGCCCGGAGTAAACCCAACACTGGTTTCAACAACTTTGTAAATAATCTAGGAGTTGAGGTTAACCCATTAGGTAATGCTTTAAACTGCCACAGTTGTCTCATCCAACTAAACTTCAAATATCTCCGATAATCGTAATGAATTGGTACTGAATAATATGCATCTTTCAGATCTATACTTGCCATACAACCTTTGGAAACCAATTGTTTTGCAGTAACAAAAATTTCCATTTTGAAATGTTTATACTGGACATAGGAATTCAGTCGAGTTAGATCAAGAATGACTTGACACCCACCATCCTTCTTTTGTCTAGGAAATATATTGGACACAAACTGGTGGGGTTGAGGAACCGACTTTTCAATTACACCTTTCGTAAATAATGTTTCAATTTCAGCATTTATCTGTAAAGTTTCTGGATTTGAAAACACCAATGTCTGACTCGGTGTATGTTGTGTGGGTGGACACAATTTTAAAATGAACTCAATTTCAAACCCTTGAATTCTGTCCAGTATAAACGGGTCTGATGTTAAGGAGCACCATTCATTAAAGATCAACTGCAATCTACCCCCAACTCGTGACTGATCCATATATGACATGTTCTGAACAGAACCAGATGCACGTACCTCCATTGTTGCAGGTGGATACTTTAGCCTCCGGTTTTGGAGGGAGTAAATTTTGGGGTACGCCAATTGTGTAAAGATGGCAGAACCCGGCTTGGTCCTTGACCCGAACCAGCCTCATTGAACCATCTATAGGGGTGTAATCGACTAAACGTAATTCTACCGGTCGATTGTGCTTTAATGAGGACAACCGTCTTCGCCTCATCATCCAGTTCTTTGATCTGTTTTGACAGATCCTCGCCAAACAACAGGCTCGACGGCTGCACCTTAGTTGTTCTGCACAACCCTGCAAAATTTGGATTTAGAGTTGGTCTTACTGCATTTTTTCGAGGCAATTTATTTCAAAGTGCGCATTGCTCAAAAGTGCCAAAGCATCCTGCTGTGTATTAGACAGGGGCGCCCCTTCAACTGATCTTCCAAAGGCCGAAATGCCTCAGCCGACCCGTTTTAAGACCTTTTGCAGCCTTAACTCTTCTGCTCTCATGCTTATACCCATTTCCCCCCAGATGGCCTGGTTGACAGTGGGCACTTAGGTTATCTTCCATTGGCTCACCAGTTCCTGTTGGTATGGCGAATTTACATGCTATATCTGGCACATCTGGAGCTTGACTCTCATGCCTTGGGGTATGCTCCTCCGCAAAACAACCAATCTCAGGGTCAGAACAAAACTGCCCTGGAACGCTCACCTCCTCCATAAGGGAGACATCATGCAGCCCTTCTAAAGGTGCTGCTGCCATGGGCCCACAAGAAGACCTGTGGATATAAGGCTCCTCTACACGGAGCAGATCTTCCCTATACATTCCTCTAGTAGAGGCTGCTGCCACGGACCCATGGGGTGACCCACGGATATAGAATTCATCCTGGAATATATCACGATGGAGCATCATTTCCATTATGTGCCTCATCTTATCTAGACGTCTCCAGACGTCCCTCATAGAGGGAGGAGAACCTTCCTGGCCCAACTCATCAGAGTCCACGGGCCTTACTGATTTTTTTTTCGTTGCTTTCCTCCCTACAGTAGCCATGGTGGTTTGAATTGGCACCGGAATAGCTGACGCTGGCTGAACTGCCGGCGGCTTCGAAGGCGAAATGGGCGCCTACCCGCTGACCGCACTCCCACGATCTTTTTCAGCTGACTTTCTGGCGGCACGTCTCGACCTTCCCGTCAGCGTCTTCTCCATGGTCCTGCTGGCTCCTGTAAACCAGCCTTACAAACCTCAAGAAAGCGACCACAGTAAGTTTTTTTTAAACTTACCTGCGAGTTTTTAACTTACCGCTGGTGGAACTGCGCCTTGCCAGCCCGTCGTTGCGCCATGCATCTGACGTAATGACGCACATGCGGATTGGCGGGGCTTCTTCACGGAATCACTCACGTGACTCCAAAGTAAAATCACTGAGAGAAACCCCTTGGCTAAACTCACCTATACCAGCCAACATGCCCCATCTAAGCTCCATTCGCTCAAGATCACCCCTCATCCTCCTGCACTCCAAGTAATACAGATTGAGCCTCCTCAACCTCCCCGTGGAGCTCAGACACACTAGTCCTGTCAACATCCCTGTAAATCTTCTCTGGACTCTTTCAAACTTGACAATATCTTTCCTATAACATGATGCCCAGAACTGAACACAATATTCTACATGCGGTCCCGCCAACGTCTTTAACACAACTGCAACATGACCTCCCAACTTCTGTACTCTGGGAAATAAAATCCTAGCCTGCCCAACCAGTTGTATTCCATTACACAAGGCAAGGAGAAAAATAAATAATTGCAGCATGTGTTGGGGACGGGTTGCAGCAAAATAGTGATTTACCAAAAATCCTGAGCAGGAGCATGTTGAAGAATGCAGTTTCTACAGGAAGTCTGTGAACTTCGAATTGCTTATGTCAGCAGTTATTCTCACTGTCAAAGTATAGAACAGTTGATGCAGAAATACCAAAGATAGAGACAAGACAAGAGACACTTATTGTGACATGCACCAATTGGTGCAGTGAAATTTGGGGTCACCATGCAGCCATAGGAATAAAAACAAACACAGAACACAACAGTCTTTAACATAAACATCCCCACACAGCAGAATCAAAGTTTCCCACTGTGAGGGAAGGCCCAAAGTTCAGTCATCCTCCTCTTTGATGTTCTTTGATGTTCACCCATGGTCGGGGCCTCCAGAGCCCTCCACAGTCGCCGCAACAGGTGGCCTGATATTCAGGCCCTCTCGCCGGGATGATAGAACTCCGACATTGGAACGGGAGAAAACCCTCAGCGGCTTGGACTTCCAAATTGACCACTTCCTACCAGAGACCGCGGCTTCCGAAGTCCGCAGGCTGAGCTGGGCGGAGATTCACGCTGGCTGCCCTCGGCAACGGGATCCCAGGACTCTGCGATGTTGAAATCACCGCCAACCGTGGCTGAGCTCCACAAACCACAGCTCCACGCTGTTGAAGCAACAGGCCCAACACTCCGGAGCTTCAAACGGCGATCCAGGTAAGGCATCGCCCGCTCCGCGTTCAATCCAATGCTGAGCCGCTGCTGAAGCTCTGGTCCGGTCTTTGGCAGGAAAGGCCGCGCGAATCCGGGGGGGGGCAAAGATGCAACTCGGAGAATAGTCGCATCCTCACCAGTAAGTGACTGAGAAACGGTTTCCCCATGTCTCTACCCACCTCCCCCACATAAAAATACTAGGAAACTCCAACATACTTTTTAAACAGACTAAAAATAACGAAAAAGATGGAAAAACAGACAGACTGTAGGCAGAGGCTGCTATCATATGGTGCCCCTAGTGGGGATAAGGCTGTGAATAGAAAGATAAATGAATGTGGAGGTCAGACCCATCCCACCATGAACGAGATAGGCAGAAGGGAGTACCGCTTCATTGTCGTGATGGTAATAAAGTGGGATTTTCGGCTTATGGCAAAACATCAGAGCATGGCAGAAAGTGAGAACCGCTGCTTGGTCAGGTGCATAATGAATGATTAATCATTGCTGTCGTCTCGTATGGAGTGGTGCACAGCTGACGCTTCTGACTGAGTGTCTAGAAATAGGGAGCTCTCCAAGTAAAGGATCAGGTTTTCAGGGCAGAGACAAAATATTTCTCCACCCAAGGCTGCTCATCTAAATGGAGGGAAACTGTAAATGAGTAAAGGTGGGAGGGATCCATGAGTCACAAAGCTCGTCGGTTGGTCCAAAGATAGACACAAAATGCTGGAGTAACTCAGCAGAACTGGCAGCATCTCGGCACAGAGGAATGGGAGATGTTTTGATTCGAGACCCTTCCTCAGACTGAGAAAGTCAAGGGAAAGAGAGACACGGAGATATGGAAGGGAAAGGTGTGAAACCGAGAAATCAAAGGGAGATGTGATCCAGTAAACTGGAATAGATTATTTTAGCTAAGAGGAATGAGACAATGAAACATACAAAGATAAAAGTTAATCACATTTAATAACAGTCAAACTGGTTGTAGAATTAGGATGGGGAGGGATGGAGAGAGAGGGAAAGCAGAGGTTTAGAAGTTAGAAAAGTCAATATGCTGAGTTACTCCAACATTTTGTTTCCATCTTTGGTGTAAACCAGCATCTGCAGTTCCTTCCTACACAGTCAGTCAGCTGCTCCGACAAGTAGTTAAGAAGTCACATGGACCTTTGTATGATTTCCTGAAGGTTTATGTAAACGGACACCAGACTCAGTACATGATTCAAATACATCTTTAATCAGCACTGAAACTTAACAGCATAAAGGATGGTTAGCTGTCAGTACATCCTAGCTGCTCAGATGCCCTGTGCCAGAAACAAGTGTTAGTATTACAGTGGGGTGGAGTTAGAGATGCTGGCTTGTGTGTGATTGGTTAACATGCAACATCAATCTACATCCTTCCCGCTAAAGATTAAGTGTGGAAGAGCACCCATACCATGGAGTTAAACATACTCGCCATATCTGTCTGGTGGTCTACTAACACGGACCAAGCGCATGCGGACCAAATGCTCCCCCCCCCCCCCCCCCACCTGAAAGGTGAGCGGAGAACCTGGAGACGAAATTGACACCGAGGACTGTGAAATTTTCATGTTCATAGGGATGTTGTTCGCAACATGCCCAAGGTGCATGGGAGAGCAAGACAGAGCCAGAGGGAATTGTGCCAACTCCAGACAGATTTGCAGCAACTGCTCCTTCTGCAGTCGAGCGGGGTGGATGTGAGGGAGGAACTTAGAGAGTTGAAGGACCGGCAAGCTCAGCTCTTCACCTCTGAATCATCCAAGATCATCTTCCAATCTAGGGTCCGCCATGTGGAGCAGGATGAGATGTGCTCATGTTTCTTCTTCCATAAGGTTCACAGGGGGAGCTCTGTGATGAACAGCCTTAGGGAGGAGGACGGCACGGTAGCATCCTCACAGACAGACATGCTGAGGATCTGCAAATCCTTTTACACAGATTTGTATGACCAAAAGACCACAGACAGTACCTCCTCCCAGAACTTCCTGTCCTCAATCACGGAGGTCTTGGAGGACAGCAAGCGGGAGAGTCTGGACCAACCACTGACCCTAGAGGAGCTGACTGGCTCCATCCGTTCCTTTGACTCGAATAAAACTCCCGGAAGCGATGGCTTACCGGCCGAGTTGTATTTGGCTCTGTGGGACTGGATGGGCCCAGACCTGCTAGAAGTGTACAACGACATGCTTCTAGCTGGTAGCATGTCAGACTCCATGAGGAAGGGCAACATCACCCTAATCTACAAGCAGAAGGGGGAGATGAAGGACATAAAGAATTGGAGACCCATAACACTCTTGAATGTAGACTACAAGATCCTGTCTAAGGCCATCGCCAACCGGGTCAAGTCTGCTCTGGGACAGGTGATCCACCCGGACCAAACCTGTGCTATACCTGGCAGGAAAATCTCAGACAGCCTAGCGCTGCTGAGAGATACCATTGCCTACGTGCAGGACAGACGGGTGGATGCCTGCCTAGTCAGCTTGGACCAGGAGAAGGCCTTCGACAGCATTTCGCACACGTACATGAGGGACGTGCTCTCCAAAATGGGTTTTGGGGAGGGAATCAGGAATTGGATCAAACTGCTCTACACCAACTTCCGTAGTGCAGTCCAAATCAATGGGTGGGAATCAGACAGTTTCCCTGTAAGGTCTGGAGTTAGGCAGGGTTGGCCTCTCTCTCCTGTCTTGTTTGTCTGCTGTATTGAACCTCTTGCTGAATCCATCAGGAAGGATGCGAGCATAAGAGGAGTGACATTGCCAGGCAGTGGGGGCATTCAAGTAAAGACCTCCCTGTACATGGATGACGTCGCTGTCTTCTGCTCGGATCCTGGGTCGGTCCGCAGACTGATTAGTATCTGCGACCAGTTTGAGTCGGCCATGGGAGCCAGGGTGAACCGCAGGAAGAGCGAGGCCATGCTCTTTGGCAACTGGCCCGACAGATCTTCCGTCCCCTTCACCATCAAGCCTGACTTCTTGAAGGTGCAGGGGATCTGGTTCGGGGGGGCTGAGCCATGTAACAAAAATTGGCTGGAGCAGATAGCCAGGGTGGGGAGGAAGCTGGAGCTGTGGAGGCAACGCTCCCTCTCCATAACGGGAAAGAATTTGGTCATCAGGTGTGAAGTGCTCTCGAGGCTGCTGTACTTGGCACAAGTGTGGCCTGTCCCTCCCTCATACGCCACAGGGATCACCCGGGCCGTCTTCCAGTTCATCTGGGGGTCGAGGATGGACCGGGTGCGACGGGCCACAATGTACAAGTCGGCAGACAACGGGGGTAAAAGCATGCCCAATGTCGCCCTCATTCTGATGGCCACCTTCGTGTGTGGCTGCATCAGGCGGAGTGTAGAGCCAAGGCACGTGGGCACCAAGTGTCACTACCTGCTGAGGTTCTACCTGTCCCCGGTGTTGAGAAGGATGGGCCTGGCGCAGGTGCCACGCAATGTGCCAGTCAGCTGGACATTGCCGCCCCATCTGTCGTCGGTGGAAGGGTTCTTCCGGACCAACACCTTTGACCACATGTCCATTGGGCAGTGGTCAGCACAGAATGTCCTGCAGGCACTGCAGGGAAAGGACTCTATGGACCCGGTGGCGTGGTTCCCTGAGCAGACTGCCCAGCTTGTCTGGCAAAATGCCTCATCGCCAGAATTCACCAACAAGCACCAAGACCTGGCTTGGCTGGCGGTGAGGGGAGCCCTCCCAGTCAGATCCTTCCTGCACCGTCGGAACCTCACTGCCAACGCACGCTGCCCTCGGGACGGCTGCTATGGAGAGGAGACGGTTGCCCACCTCTTTACAGAGTGTGGGTTTGCTAAAAGAGTCTGGAGAAAAATGCAAGGGTCCCTGGTACGCTTTATCCCGAACAGCTCCGTCACAGAGGACTCGGTGATTTACGGACTGTTCCCAGGGACACATTCAGAGACTGACATCGAGTGCTGCTGGAGGGTCATCAACTCGGTAAAAGACGCCCTTTGGTCTGCCCGAGCATTGTTCACCACCCAGCAGAGTGAGATGTCTGTCAGGGAATGTTGCCGACTAGCCCGCTGCAGACTGCAGGAGTACGTGGTGAGGGACGCACTGAAGCTCGGTGCAGCCAACGCCAAGGCTCGGTGGGGGAGGGCCACAGTCTAAGGTCCTTCCGCTGCTGGACATGGGGGGTACGGTATGGTGGAGGCGCCCCTCAATATAAGGGAAGGTATCCCACGCCATTGTGGCATGAGTGGGGGACTGATTTGTGGAAATTTGGGGAAAAGAAACTGTATTGATCTATTGTACAGCCTCCGAAAATGTCGGATGGATTTTCCGCAAGGTTAATGTACTGTATATATTTATCATTGAATAAAGTATATTTTGAAATAAAAAAGGTGCATGGGAGAGAGTGTCAGTGACGTGCATGTCCTTACCCTTAGTGTAGGTAATAGAGAAATCGTACCACTGCAGCTGCATCATCATATGCTGCAAACGAGCTGGCGCGGCGTCGATGGCCTTGTTCAGGATTGTCACCAGAGGTTGATGGCCCATCTCGACCGTGAAGAATCCGCCCCCGAACAGAGTCCAATTAACTCGCAAGAGGACCCGACAGTTTATTCATTACAGCTTGCTGCTGCTAAGATTTCTGATCCAACCGTGACGGTATCTGTAAACAATGTCCACTTTGGCATGAAATTGGATACCGGGGCAAAAGTAAATACCATGTCAATCAACCTCTTCAACAAGATAAGAACTAACGAGCCACTGATCAAGGACAAATCCACTCTACATGCTTTTGGAGGGGAGGTGCTGGTGCCTCTGGGAAAATCCAACTTGAAATGTGTGCTGAAAAAAACTACGAGGAATTTGACCTTCTATATCTTGGACTTTAATTCAGTTACTCTGCTTGGCAATCGGGCCTGTCAGGAACTGGGGCTGATTTCCTTTGACAAAACGGTCCACAAGCTCTTGTTTGGTTCTCTCTCTTTTCTCTCTTTTCTAAAGCCTTAAAAAATTAAGGGGTACAATGACTGTAATACAATATAAGGGATATACACTGATGTAACTTACGGTACCTCTAATAAATAAAGATATAGACATAGAACATAGAAATTAGGTGCAGGAGTAGGCCATTCAGCCCTTCGAGCCTGCACCGCCATTCAATATGATCATGGCTGATCATCCAACTCAGTATCCCGTACCTGCCTTCTCTCCATACCCCCTGATCCCCTTAGCCACAAGGGCCACATCCAACTCACTCTTAAATATAGCCAATGAACTGGCCTCAACTACCCTCTGTGGCAGAGAGTTCCAGAGACTCACCACTCTCTGTGTGAAAAAAGTCTTTCTCATCTCGGTCCTAAAGGATTTCCCCCTTATCCTTAAGCTGTGACCCCTTGTCCTGGACTTCCCCAACATCGGGAACAATCTTCCTGCATCTAGCCTGTCCAACCCCTTAAGAATTTTGTAAGTTTCTATAAGATCCCCTCTCAATCTCCTAAATTCCAGAGAGTATAAACCGAGTCTATCCAGTCTTTCTTCATAAGACAGTCCTGACATCCCAGGAATCAGTCTGGTGAACCTTCTCTGCACTCCCTCTATGGCAATAATGTCCTTCCTCAGATTTGGAGACCAAAACTGTACGCAATACTCCAGGTGTGGTCTCACCAAGACCCTGTACAACTGAAGTAGAAACTCCCTGCTCCTGTACTCAAATCCTTTTGCTATGAAAGCTAACATACCATTCGCTTTTTTCACTGCCTGCTGCACCTGCATGCCTACTTTCAATGACTGGTGTACCATGACACCCAGGTCTCGCTGCATCTCCCCTTTTCCTAATCGGCCACCATTTAAATAATAGTCTGCTTTCCTGTTTTTTCCACCAAAGTGGATAACCTCACATTTATCCACATTATACTGCATCTGCCAAACATTTGCCCACTCACCCAGCCTATCCAAGTCACCTTGCAGTCTCCTAGCATCCTCCTCACAGCGAACACTGCCCCCCAGCTTAGTGTCATCCGCAAACTTGGAGATATTGCCTTCAATTCCCTCATCCAGATCATTAATATATATTGTAAATAGCTGGGGTCCCAGCACTGAGCCCTGCGGTACCCCACTAGTTACTGCCTGCCATTGTGAAAAGGACCCGTTTACTCCTACTCTTTGCTTCCTGTTTGCCAGCCAGTTCTCTATCCACATCAATACTGAACCCCTAATACCGTATGCTTTAAGTTTGTATACTAATCTCTTATGTGGGACCTTGTCGAAAGCCTTCTGGAAGTCCAGATATACCACATCCACTGGTTCTCCCTTATCCACGCTACTAGTTACATCCTCGAAAAATTCCACAAGATTCGTCAGACATGATTTACCTTTTGTAAATCTCTCCTTCCTAGCCCATTTTTCCTGCCTTCTACCCATAACGTCTGACAAAGAAACATAGAAAATAGGTGCAGGAGTTGTCCATTCGGCCCTTCGAGCCTGCACCGCCATTCATGGCTGATCATCCAACTCAGTATCCTATACCTGCCTTCTCTCCATACCCCCTGATCCCTTTAGACACAAGGGCCACATCTAACTCCCTCTTAAAGATAGCAAATGAAGTGGCCTCAATTACCTTCTGTGGCAGATAATTCCACAGATTCACCACTCTCTGTGTGAAAAACGATTTTCTCATCTCGGTCTTAAAATATTTCCCCCTTACTCTTAAATTGTGACCCCTTGTTCTGGACTTCCCCAACAATCTTCCTGCATCTAGCCTGTCCAACCCCTTAATAATTTTGTAGGTTTCAATAAGATCCCCCCCCTCAATCTTCTAAATTCTAGCGAGTACATGCTGAGTCTATCCAGTCTTTCTTCATATGAAAGTCCTGACATCGCAGGAATCAGTCTGGTGAACCTTCTCTGTACTCCCTCTATGGCAAGAATGTCTTTCCTCAGATTTGGAGACCAAAACTGTATGCAATACTCCAGGTGTGGTCTCACCAAGACCCATTACAACTGCAGTAGAACCTCCCTGCTCATATACTCAAATCCTTTTGCTATGAATGCTAACATACCATTCGCTTTCTTCACTGCCTGCTGCACCTGCATGCCTACTTTCAATGACTGGTGTACCATGACACCCAGGTCTCATTGCATCTCCCCTTTACCTAATCGGCCACCATTCAGATAATAGTCTACTTTCCTGTTTTTGCCACCAAAGTGGATAACCTCACATTTATCCACATTATACTGCATCTACCATGCATTTCCCCACTCACCCAGCCTATCCAAGTCACCTTGCAGCCTCCTAGCATCCTCCTCACAGCCAACTCTGCCCCCCAGCTTCATATCATCCGCAAACTTGGAGATGTTGCATTCAATTCCCTCGTCCAAACCATTAATATATATTGTAAATGGCTGGGGTCCCAGCACCGAGCCTTGCGGTACCCCACTAGTCACTGCCTGCCATTCTGAAAATGACCCGTTCACTCCAACTCTTTGCTTCCTGTCTGCCAGCCAGTTCTCTATCCACATCAATACTGAACCGCCAATACTGTGTGCTTTAAGTTTGTACACTAATCTCTTATGTTGGACCTTGTCGAAAGCCTTCTGAAAGTCCAGATATAATACATCCACTGGTTCTCCCTTATCGACTCTACTGGTTACATCCTCGAAAAATTCTATAAGATTCGTCAGACATGATTTACCTTTCGTCAATCCATGCTGACTTTGTCCAATGATTTCACCACTTTCCAAATGTGCTGCTATCCCATCTTTAATAACTGACTAGCAGTTTCCCCACTACGCATGTTAGACTAACTGGACTGTAATTCCCTGACACCTGTACTAATCAAAAACCTATTTCTCTGTCTGAAAAATATCCACTGACTTGGCTTCTACAGCCTTCTGTGGCAAAGATTTCTACAGATTCACCACCATCTGACTAAATAAATGTATCCTCATATCCTTCCTAAAAGAATGTCCTTTAACTTCAGATAGCCCTCTCGACATTCCCTTTCCCTTCTCAGTTCTCCCACTGGTCTAACTGTCTCTGACTACATTTTATATTAGTCCCACCTCCTCCCCTGACATCAGTCCGAGGAAAGGTCTGGAGCCCAAACGTCGCCTATTCCTTCTCTCCATAGATGCTGCCTCACCCGCTGAGTTTCTCCAGCATTTTTTTGTCCACCTTCCTTTAATTCTGAGGCTATGACCTCTCGTCCTAGACTCTCCCACTTGTGGAAACATCCTCTCCACATCAACTCTATCCAAGGTTTTCACTATTCTGTGTGTTTGAATGAGGCCCTCCCTCATTCTTCTACGCTCCAGCGAGTACAGGCCCAGTGCCGACAAACGTTCACCGTAGGTTAACCTACTCATTCCTGGGATCATTCTTGTAAACCTCCTCTGGACCCTCTCCAGAGCCGGCACATAACAAATTAACTAAATTCCTTTGACAATTAGTCACAAGATCATGTGATAGGAGTAGAATTAGGCCATTCAGCCCATCAAGGCTACTCCACCTTTCAACCATGGCTGATCAATCTCTCCATCCTACACACAATTCTCCTGCCTTCTCCCCATAACCTCTGACACCCGCACTGATCAAGAATCGATCTATCTCTGCATTAATAGTGTGATGGGGAACAAGACGAAGTATGTGTTGTGATATTAAAGGGGCTTCAGGGAGAGCGGGTCTCGTGTCTTCTTGCAGCATCCATGTGTAGATCAGTTACATTTCTTGGAAGGGAACCACAGAGACACACTCTGTCCTTGCACAGTGCTTTGCATTGGGAGCCTAGAGGCAGCGGACAACTTTGTTTAACAATATCAACCACATCTGGTGAAGCAAAGATGCTCCCGTTCTAAGGTCATGTGGTCAGAAGTGATAGGTGCACAATTCGGCCATTCAGCCCATCATGAATGATCCCACGAACGAGTAGGTTATCGTATGATGAGCGTTTGTCGGCACTGGGCCTGTACTCGCTGGGGTTTAGAAGGATGAGGGGGGACCTCATTGAAACATACAGAATAGTGAAAGGCTTGGATAGAGTGGATGTGGAGAGGATGTTTCCATTATTGGGAGAGTCTAGGACTAGAGGTCACAGCCTCAGAATTTTGATTACCACAGATGTCAGGGGTTATGGGGAGAAGGCATGAGCATGGGGTTAGGGGGGAGAGAGATACATCAGGTGTGATTGGATTGTGGAGTCGACATGATGGGCCGAATGGCCTAATTTTACTCCGATCTCTTTTGGCCTTATGACCAAGTCTACTCCACCATTCAATCGTGACTTATGGAAGGCCTGGTGTCAGAGGGAATGAAGCCGGTCCCGAGGGAAAGATGTGTAAGAATAAACTGCAGATGCTGGTTTAAACCGAAGATAAACACAAACAGCTGGAATAACTCCGTGGGGCAGGCAGCATCTCCGGTAAGGAGGAATGGGTGACGTTTCGGGTCGGTCACCCATCCCTTCTCTCCAGAGTTACTGCCTGTCCCGCTGAGTTAGTCCAGCTGTTTGTGTCTCTCTCCCGAGGGAACGATATCGGTTATTAGAGTGTTGCAGAACTGGTGTCGGGGAGAGGAGGAAAACTTCATCAGTTGTAATATCTGAGGAGAAATTTTATCCCTGTATTATGTTCTGTATTATGTTTACATATTCTGTTGTGCGGCAGCAGCAAGAATGTCATTGTCCTATCTGGGACACATGACAATGAACTCTCTTGACGCTTGCCTGTTGATTTCGCAACGGAGAATAATCCGGTGTTACTCAAATCCCCGGGCACTTCAAACCTAAGATCGCAGGTTCAAACAAGCGCATTATAGCAATTGGTTCATGTTGGAATATGTGTCCAATCACATGAAAGCTACTGGGTGAGAGAGAGAGTGAGGGAGGGAGGGAGCGAGGCGGAGAGAGGGAGAGAGCAACAGCAAACGGAACGGGGGGAGAAGGAGAGAGAGAGGAGGCAGCCACACATCTGCTTGTTGTGTTCATCTCCGCATCTTTCCCCTCCAGCGTCCACTTGCAAGAACGAGTACAGGTCGGAACAAGCGGTTGAAGCACAAACTGAGGCGAGTTCTCAGCGCGACGTGTCGTGTTAAATGGAGTCACACTGTAAAGGCAGCAATGTTCTCCCCGTGGAATCTGCTGCAAAGTGAATGTGTCCCACAATAGATAGAAAAACTCTGGCAACTCTAGAGACTTACATCTGTGTAAAGCATGCCCCCCCCCCCCCCCCCCCCCCCCCCCTTCACCAGCGCGGCTCTCTACTTCCGGCACGGGCAGGGCTTGAAGTTTCGGGGAAATCGAAACTTAACAGCAGCAGCAAAACAGCCTTTGTTTGTCCTTCGGGTTTGCTCGGAATGGGAGTGGTTTCACAGAGCGGGCGTTGCACTCAGTACAGAGAATTCATTGCAAATAGATCCGTAAACATGATAGGGGACCACCGAGTGGCGGCCGGGGTTTGTTGTCACGTTACTAGTCCGCCTGCTTGTCCCGGGCACTCAATGAGAGGACGCGGCCGCTGTTGTCACCGGACTCTTTAACATCCGCTACAACCAGAGCGGCACAAACTCCAGCCCCGCGGCCTCCTGTGGGCGGCGAGGAGACGGAGTGGGTTGTCTGCCCCTCTCTGACACTTGTCTCCGGGCCCGGGACCCCCTGCAGAAAATCAAACCTCTCTCGGAGCCACGTTAGAATCATAGAAACAGCAAAATACTTGCAGTAGGAGGCCGTTCGAGCCAGCTCCGCCATTCCATATGATCATGGCTGATCATCTAAAATCAGTTCCTGCTTTTTCCAATGTCCCTTGATTCCTTTGGCCCATAAGAGCTAAATCTAACTCTCTTGAAAACATCCAATGAATTGGCTTCCACTGCCTTCTGTGGCAGAGAATTCCACAGATTCACCACTCTCTGAGTGAAAAAGTGTTTCCTCATCTCAGTCCTAAATGGCCTTATTCTTAAACTGTGACCCCTGGTCCTAGACATTGTTTCGGCACCTGATCATTTTGATTGATCTCTATTAGAGGTAGCATTTACAGTACAGAAAAAGACCATTCGGGCCAACTAGTCCCCACCACCCTTTTTCTACGACATGTTGATGGTGGAGAATTTGCCACTGGTAACATTGTTGTCTATCAGATGTATACTGAAGGACCTCAGCGGGACAGGCAGCATCTCTGGAGAGAAGGAATGGGTGACCATTCGGGTCGAGACCCTTCAGACTGATGTCAGAGGAGTGAGCGGTACAGAGATACTTGTAACAGCTTTCTGGAATCGCTGGGATTTCCAGTCCAAAACACTGTTTTAACAAGGGGATTGTTACAGCGTTTCCAGTTACACATTAGCCAGTTATTGTACAAGGGTGTCAGTCACCGTTTCAAAGTGCTGACCGATTTACAGACTACTTCTGTAGAACAACCCACAGAGACCTTGAATTTCTCCCATCTCCATTCACTACCAGTCTCTGTGTTCAACAAGTCCTCCTTCTCTGGGGTGTTGAGAGGGGGGGGGGGGGGGGGGGGGGGGGGGGGGAACGGACTCAATTCTCCAAACGTCCTGCTGTCAGGTTGAGGAAGGTGAGGTGAGACATCCCTGCTGTACATAGATTCTGAAGTGAAAGGAGCACAATTAGGCCATTCGGCCCATCAAGCCTACTCCGCCATCCATCATGGCTGATCTCTCCCTCTTAACCACATTCCCTGTCTTGTCCCATAACCCCTTACACCCATAACGAATGAAGAATCGATCTCTGCCTTGGAGAATCCATTGACTTGGCCTCCACATCCTTCAGTGGCATTGATTTCCACAGATTCACCACCCTCTAACTAAAATTAATTCCTACTCCTAAAGGAATGTCCTTTAGTTCTGAGGCTTTGACATCGGGTCCAAGACTCTCCCACTAGTGGAAACATTCTGTCCACATCCACTCTATACAGGTTTTTGGTAAGTTTCAATGAGGTCCCCCTCATCCTTCATAACTCTAGCAAGTACAGGTCCATTTTCTAGTAGATTTCATGAAACCCTTCCCGATTAAGGGTGATTTTCCCAATAGCCTTATGGATTTCTGGTAAAGAACAAACCATCACTCTCTCACTACTTTTCTCTTGGAGCAGACTCACACATCCAAGAGGAGCTGTGATCGCCGACCTCACCTGAGCGCAGCGCCGGGATCACTGGGTCATCACACAGGCCGGCAGCGACACACAGAGATCAGAAATGGGAGGAAGCAGTTCCAGGTAGGTCCGGACACACCGCTCCCCGTCTCCCCGTCACCCGGGTTGATATAGAGATATATACATTTATGAGGATCATCGGTATGGTAAACGGTCACCTGTCTTTTTCACAGGGTAGGTAATTAAAATCTGGAGGGTTTCCAGTTGAGGGGTAAAGATGACTGATGGGTATCTGGAACCAGCTGTCAGAGAAGTGGTAGAGACAGGTACAATGATAGTAATCATCATCGTAATTTATTAGCCAAGTAGGTTTTGCAATATATGAGGAATTTGGTTTGACATACAGTCAAACCTAGAAAGCAACAAGACACACAACTATATAAAAACTTGATGTAAACATCCACCACAGTGGCTCCTCCACATTCCCCACTGTGATGGACGGCAATAAAGTCTTATTTACTTTACTCCTCTCCTCCTGCAAACTAACCGAAGCTGGCGATCGAGCTCCAACATTGGGGCGGTCGGACTCTTGCAGCTTGGAGTTCCCAAAACCGGTCCCTAAGCAGGGTCCGCGAGCTTCACGATGTTAAAGTCCGCAGCTCTCGCAGGTTGGAGCACCAAAGGCCGACCCCTGGCAAATGGATCGCCCGCTCCAAGATGGTAAAGTCTGCAGGCTCCACGGTTTTGGAGACTAGAAGTCCCAAACCAGAGGCCGCCAACTCCACGATGTTAGGCCGCAGTACAGACAGAGATACGACACGGAAAGAGTTGCATCTCAATAGATAATAGGTGCAGGAGTAGGCCATTCGGCCCTTCGAGCCAGCTCCGCCATTCATTATCATTATGGCTGATCATCCCCAATTAGTACCCCGTTCCTGCCTTCTGCCCATACCCTCTGACTCCGCTATTTTTAAGAGCCCTATCTAGCTCTCTCTTGAAAGCATCTAGAGAACCGGCCCCCACCGCCCTCTGAGGCAGAGATTCCACACTCACCACTCGCTGTGAGAAAATGTATTTCCTCGTCTCCGTCCTCAATGGCTTACCCCTTATTCTTAAACTGTGGCCACTGGTTCTGGACTCCCCCAACATCGGGAACATGTTTCCTGCCTCTAGCGTGTCCAATCCCTTAACAATCTTATATATTTCAATGAGAGCCCCTCTCATCCTTCTAAACTACAGAGTGTACAAGCCCAGCTGCTCCTGCCATCCCGGGAATTAATCTTGTAAACCTACGCTGCACTCCCTCAATAGCAAGAATGTCTTTGCTCAAATTAGGGGATCAAAACTGCACACAATACTCCTGATCTGGTCTCACTAGGGCTCTGTACAACTGCAGAACTTTCCTCTTTGCTCCTATATTCGATTCGTCTTGTTATAAAGGCCAACATGCCATTCGCTTTCTTCACTGCCTGCTGTACCTGCATGCTACTTTCATAGACTGATGAACAAGGACCCCCAGATCCCGTTGTACTTCCCATTTTCCCAATTTGACGCCATTAAGATATTAAACTGCCTTCCTGTTTTTGCTACCAAAGTGGATAACCTCACATTTATCCGCATTAAACTTCATCTGCCATGCTTCTGCCCACTCCCCCAACCTGTCCATGTCACCCTGCATTCTCATAAGCATCCTCCTCACAGTTCACACTGCCACCCAGCTTTGTGTCATCTGCAAATTTGCTAGTGTTACTTTGAATCCCTTCATCCAAATCATTGATGTACATTGTAAATAGCTGCAGTCCCAGCACCGTGCCTTGCGGTACCCCACTAGTCACTGGCTGTCATGCTGAAAGGGACCCGTTAATCCCTACTCTTTGTTCCCTGTCTGCCAACCACTTCTCGATCCATGTCAGCACTCTACCCCCAATACCATGTGCCCTAATTTTGCCCGCTAATCTCCTATGTGGGACCTTATTAAATGCGTTCTAAAAGTCTCCATCGAGAAACAATAAAAAAGTTTCCCCCACCACCCCCCACAAATACAAAAACTAAAGATAAACTAAAACATACATTTTACAACAAACTAAAAACACAAAGAATGAAAAAGCCGACCATTGGCGAGGCAGCCAATGTGCAGCGCCCCCGGTGGTATAAAGGCATTTGACACAGACAGGAATTGGAAAGGTTAGTGGGATATGGCCCAGACGTGTGTGAAAGGGTTAAGCCCTGGTTGTCATCCTGTTAACAGAGATGAGTTGGGCTGAACGGCCTGTTTCTGTGTTGGATGCTTCTCCGATTCTATGACTGTGTTCTGCGTTGGCGCAGACACTCTGACAATCTGACAATTCATTCTTCTTTGGTTGAGACTGGGCATGTTGTGGAAGCCTCTATCACCATCTGCAACCTATTCATGACTGGATGAACTGAGACCACTGAGCTTTGCATTAGTCCACGGGTTGTGGAGCCACTTTGTGGTAGAGGAAGTGGTAGAGGAAGGATTAGTTGGCGCGATGTAGAAGGACAGCAGCTTCTGTAATGTGCTTGGGGACAGGTATCGATTGATCATGGAGCCACAAAAGACTGGAGAAGGTCGGCTGGTCAGGCGGCATGTGTCGAGGGGCTGGGCTTCCTGTGATGAGACCATGATCAGGAGTTCCATGAGTTAAAGCAAGGGTGGGTATTCACAGTCACAGTATATTGACTAACAGCAACAAATGAACAAACTGCAGGAGGAACTCAGTGGGACTGGTGCAGCCTCGACCCGAAATGTCCACCTTCCTTTTGCTTCCATACATGCTGCCTGACCTACTGACGTCCTCTGGCATTTTTGTTTTGCACTAGATTCCAACATCTGCAGTCTGTCGTGTCTCCATCACCAACTGGTCCATACCCAGGCACATTCCAGAATCCCACTCTGCACAGAATATCTGTTGCACTTTGTTCTGTTGCAGGAAAAGTATTTCAACCATAACTATGCCTCGCCGTATAATTGTGCATGTGTACAGAAGTACAGTGTAAAAAGCTTTGTTCAGCATGTTGTGTAATCAATAGGTCAGGTTGACATGAGGATATCTGGTAATGATGCAATGTATTTGGATGCCGTTTCAACTGGAAACTATCCTGGTTTCCTTTCAGTCGTGTTCTAACACATGTTTCCTTTCAGCCAACAGGCGACTCAGTCTGAGACCCCCACATTCTTCACACAGGAAGAGCTAAGCAAACTGAAGTCCGACTTCGAAACGGGTGGTGTGGAAAAGGTTAAACCTCTGATACGGAATAAGATCAAAGAACTGGACAATACGAAGTTGAACATCGCCGTGACAGGAGAGACGGGTACAGGGAAATCCACCTTCATCAACACCATGAGAGGGCTTCGTAGCGAAGATGAGGGAGCGGCTGCAGTTGGGACCATAGAAACTACAAAGGAGCCAACTGGATACCCACATCCCAATCTGCCCAGTGTCCAGTACTGGGACCTGCCGGGGACCGGATCTCCACAATTCACCGCGGGTTCTTACCTGAGGAAAATGCAATTTAAAAAATACGATTTCTTCATCATAGTGGCAGCTACTCGATTTAAGGAGAATGATGCAAAACTTGCCAAGGAGATTATGCGGCTGGGGAAGAGTTCTATTTTGTCCGCTCTAAGATTGACGCTGACCTTTATTCTGTGCGGAAGGAACGGACGATATTTGATGAAGAAGAGGAATTGGAAAAGATCCGGAGTGACTGCATTAGTACGTTGAGGAAGGTCGGGATCCCTGATCCCATCGTGTTCCTGATATCCAGTTTTCAACAGGATCAGTATGATTTTGTTCGGTTAAATGAAGCCCTGGAACGTGATTTACCAAACATAAAGAAAAGGATCTTTATCCTGGCCCTTCCCAACCTCAGCATGGAGATTGTTCGGAAGAAAAGTGAGTTGCTGAAGAAGGGGATCTGGGCGTTGGCGACCCTCTCGGGAGCAGTGGGAGCGATCCCAGTCCCTGGAGTCTCTCTCGCTTGTGACATTGGGATAATGATTGGAGCAATCATCCATTTCCGGAAATGCCTGGGTCTTGATGACGCTTCTCTTCACCGACTGGCCAACAGATCAGGTAAATCCGTGGAAGAGCTGAAAGCTGCAGCAAAAAGTGCCCTTCTGGGAGAAATAACTCCAGATGTCATTGCAAGGATAGGTTGGGGAGTCGCGGCTGTTACCGTGTCAGCTCTGGAACTAGCTCTTGACTTTGTCCCAGTCATTGGTTCCATTTTTGGAGCAGGTTCATCATTCCTCATGACCTACAAGATCCTGAGAGATGCGCTGAAGGATCTGACAGAGAGTGCGGAGAGGGTGGTGAGGGTAGCGTTTGAAACCTGAACATAGAAGAGGCCAGCACAGGAACGGGCCCTTCGAATAATGCCAACATTATGCCAAGTTCAACTGATCTCATTTGCCAGTACATGATCCATATCCCTCTACTGTCTGCACCTCCATGTGCCTATCCAAAAGCCTTTTAAACACCACCATCAATCTTGATTTACTTCTTTCAATTAATCGAGTCCCTATTATGTTGCAGCCAAAGACACATAGAAAATAGGTGCAGGAGTAGGCCATTCGGCCCTTTGAGCCAGCACTACCATTCATTGAAACAAAGATACATAGAAAATAGGTGCAGGAGAAGGCCTTTAGGCCCTTCAAGCCAGCACCGCCATTCATTATGATCATGGCTGATCATCCACAATCAGTACCCGTTCCTGCCTGCTACCCATTCCCTTTGATTCTACTAGCCCCAATAACTCTATCTAACTCTCTTTTAAATTCCTCCAGTTAATTGGCCTCCACTGCCTTCTGTGGCAGCAAATTCCACAAATTCACAACTCTCTGGGTGAAAAAGTTTGTTCTCATCTCAGTTTTAAATGGTCTCTCTTTTATTCCCCTGGTTCTAGACTCCCCCAACATTGGAAGCATTTTTCCTGCATCTAGCTTGTCCAGTCCGTTTATAATTGTATATGTTTCCATAAGATCCCCTCTCAGTTTTCTAAACTCCAGTGAATACAAGCCCATTCTTTCCTCATATGACAGGCCCGCCATCCCGGAGATTAACCTCATGAACCTGCGCTGCACTCCCTCAATAGCAAGAATGTCCTTCCTCAAATTAGGAGACCAAAATTGCACACAATACTCCAGGTGTGGTCTCAACAGGGTCCTGTACAACTGCAGTAGGACCTCCTTGCTCCTAATCTCAAATCCTCATGCAATGAAGGCCAACATGCCAGCAGCTTTCATCTCTGCCTGCTGTACCTGCATGTTTACTTTCAATAGATTTAAAGAAGTCAATAGTTTGAAGAAGTCTAATGCCAAATCTTGCTGGATAAATACAAGTGTGATAGTATATTTATGATGACCAAGAACCACCAGTGAGATGGACATGTGGTACTTCCAGAAATTGAGACGCTCTGAAACTATCAAGGAGAAATGTTATTAAGCATGGGCCTATAGAAGGCACAGTTTTGTGAACTTTCAGTTTACAGATACAGCATGGAAACAGGTCCCTCAGCCCACCAATTCCACACCGACCATTGATCACAGTTTCACACTAGGTCGACTTTACCGCACTCTCTCATCCAATCACTCCACACTACAGGCAATTTTACAGAGGTCAATAAACCTACAATCCTACAGGTCTTTGTGGGTAGAAACCTGAGCACCCGGTGGAAACCCACATCGTCACATGGAAACCAAACAAACTTCACACAGGCTGCACCCGTGGTAAGGATCAAACCCGGGTCTCTGGCGCTGAGGGGCAGCAGACCTACCCGTTACGCCATTGCAAGGTACCAATCAACAGCACCTTACAGGAAGCAGCCAATTTGACAGCCATAAAAATGCAGCTGAAACGCTGGGGATTTTTAACAAAATATAAGTGTAGTAAAGCACACAAATGATTGGAAAATGCAAATTCACCACCCCTACAAACCTCTGAGGTTTAAAGTGGGTCAGACTTTCCCAGCTAGGCTCTTGCCTCATTGACCAGTGTATTTTCACCAATCGGATGTATGAATGGATTGTACTTCAGGAAGTTGGCCCAGTGGCCTTTGGCAAGGTCTTGTATACGGAGGGCAGTCTGTGTTGAAATTCCCTTGCGTCACAATGATGAAGAAGTCTCAATCACAGAAATTACTTAAGAATCGTTACCTATATGAGAGGCACATCCACATGCAGGTAGCTGTTACGGTTTAAAAAACCGTGAATGCCATTGAGAATAATTGAAGAACTATTAAAATGCTAAAACTATTTTAGGTTGTTCTCCCTTTAGAATTTGATATTAATGTGCGGTGATGGGGGTAAAACTAATAATTATACAGACAATAGCTATACAGCACAACTAAACAATCTTTTGACATTTTCATTAACACAGGTTAAAACCATAACTTTATCACAGAAATATCAATAGATAACATGACAAAATATTATGAACTCTTGAAAGGAATTGCATTGTGTAAAAATAATGGCCTTGCGTAGCTTTAAAACTTAATTGTAAATGCCCATTTGACACGCGTTGAATGGGAAAGATAGATCAGCCATGATTGAACGGTGGAATAGACTTGATGGGTCGAACGGCCTAATTCTGCTCCGAGAACTAATGAACTGTATTAATTCTGATTTTCAGCACAATGTATGTTACCGATCTGATGTATTCAAAAACGCTCTGTAATTAACATACACAATTCCGAATATTTCTCTCATAAATACATATCTGTGCCTTCTGATTGTACAAGATAAAACTTGAATAGAAATGCAAATATTGTGATCTGATGTTTTTCTTACATTTTGTTGTAAGGTATCTCGATACATGAGAAACACCAAAAGAGAGTTGTCTGTCCTGTAGAAATGCGTCGCACCTTCCACAGGTTGCAAAGGTCCTCCATAGAGAACAAGATTCCATGCAACTCATGCACATAGTATTTACAAACATTTTCATCAATGGGCAGCACCTCATTCCACAGACTGTACAAGTGAAAGTCATCCGTTACCTTGAGCATGAAATCCAGGGTAATGTGTCGCAGGCGGTATTTGATCAATAAAATATAGAAAAAATGTGTTTGCCATCAAAACTCTACAGATATGGGGGTCTTAGAGAAATTATGAGAGGCGTAATTTGTTTAGACTGCAGACTGTTCTAAATATTCCACTGAGCAAATTGTCTCCCTTAATTAATGAAATAACGGATCATTTAAGGGTTGTGTTGAATTTATTTGGTAAAGGACTGATCCTATAGAGGTGTATAATGATGCTATAGATGTGTATAATGATCCTATAGAGGTGTGTAAAATCATGACTGGAATAGATTGGGTAGATGCACAGAATCTTTTGCCCAGAATATGGGAATCAAGTACCAGAGGACATAGGTTTAAGGTGAAGGGGGAAAGATTTTATAAGCATCTGAAGGGTAAGTTTTTCCACACAAAGTGTGGTGGGTGTATGGAACAAGCTGCCGGAGGAGATAGTTGAGGCAGGTACTATTGCAATGTTTAAGAAACATTTAGACAGGTATATGGGTAGGATAGGTTAGGATGGATATGGGTCAAACACAGGCAAGGATGACTAGTGTAGATGGGACATGTTGGTCGGTGTGAAGGAACATAATTTCAATGTGTTCACAATTAACAGGTGTGACAATAACTAGCGCAATTAACCATTGACTATTGAGTGTTTTGTGGGCAAGTTGGGCCGAATGACCCTGTTTCCACACTGTCTGACTCTGATTCAGTTATGTGATGAGGAATAATATGAAAAGATTTGTAAAGATCATATCGAGGCAGTGTTGATAAACTTCTGACAGCGTGTTGCAATACAATGCATCCCCTTAGTAATACAGACTTAATACATTCAGCAGCGAACACAGGACTCGAAATTAACGGTTGCCCGGGTGCCAATGGCCACCTAACGTCCCGGCGGGCAACCTAAAAGTGGTGTCATTTTGCCCGGCTTGGCAAGCACCCGGGACATCTGCCGTTCAACTCTGAGCCCCCCACCCCCACCCCCACCCCCCAAAAAGGGTTCTTGGGGAAAAAAAGTTCTACCTTAAATTTAGTTGCGTCTGGTTGGGTAACTATGGTAGGGTGAAGACTATTCCATGCTTTAATTGTGCGGCGGAACTCCATGGAGCAACCAGCAACTCTGGATAGCAGAAATTGGGTGATTTTTTTCGGGTAGAGACCCTTCTTTAGAATCCCTCTGGTTTTAGAGTTTTTAGTTTAATTTAAAAATACAGCGTGGAAACAGGCCCTTTGGATCACCGAGTCCACGCCAACCACTGATCACACGTACACTAGTTCTATCCCACACATTAGTGACGCGAGTCAAGAGTCAAGAGTGTTTTATTCTCACGTCCCAGTTAGAACAATGAAATCCTTACTTGCAGCAGCACAACAGAATATGTAAACAGAGTACTCTGTCAACAATGTTATAAACGAGAAAACAAAATGGTGTATATTTATTATATATGAATATATAACTATATATGTGTGTGTGTGTGCGTGTGTACGTACTATACATACCCACAGACACACACACAATTTCCCTCCTGGGATTAATAAAGTTCTATCGTATAGTATTGTGTGTGTAGGAAGGAACTGCTGATGCTGGTTTAGACTGAAGATAGACACAAAAAGCTGGAGTAAATCAACAGGTCAGACAGAATCTCTGGACAAAAGGATATTTTGGGTTGGGTCTCAAATAGGTTCCTGCACACCTTTGGACTGTGGAAGGAAACAAGAGCACCCGGAGAAAACCCATGCGATCAAAGGGAAAATAAACAAACCATACTGACAGCACCCATATTCAGGATCAATTCCGGGTCTCTGGCACTTTTAGGCAGCAACTTTATGGCCAATATACTGCCCTATAGTCTTGAACTGAATTGAAACATACAGTAGCTGTTGACATAGCGTCACATGGAGATTTAAGACTGAAAGTGCGTATTTTCATTTTTTTAGTAACCAAAGTTATCAACGTATAATTTTTTGTGTGTTGGAAAACAAAATATAGTGGCACAGCTGGTAGACTTGCTGCCTCACACGCCAGAAATCTGTGTTCGATCCTGTCTGTGTTGAATTTGCGCATTCTCCCTGCAAGCGTGTGGGTTTCCTCCCACATTCCAAAGACCCATTGGCTTTGTAGATTAACTTTTCTCTGTAAAATTGCCCCTAATGTGTAGGGAGTTGGTGAGGAAAGTGGGATAACAGAACTTGTAGGAATGGGTAGACAAACTGCTGGAGAAACTCAGTGAGTGAGGCAGCATCACTGGAGCGAAGGAAATCGGCGACGTTTCGGATCGAGACCCTTCAGATTTATGTGAGGATGGCGGGGGGGTGGGGGGGGGGGGGGGGCGGGAAGAAGAAAGAAAGAAGCAGAGACAATGGGCAGACGGAGAGCTGGGAAGGGGAGGGGAAAGAAGGTACTATCCAAAATTGGAGAAGTCAATGTTCATACCGCTGGGGTGTAAACTGCCCAAGCGCAATATGAGGTGCTGCTCCTCCAAATTACAGTGTGCCTCACACTGGCCATGGAAGAGGCCCAGGACAGAAAGGTCGGATTCGGAATGGGAAGGGGAGTTGAAGTGCTGAGCCTCCGGGAAATCAGGTTGGTTATTGCGAACCGAGCGGAGGTGTTGGGTGAAGCGATCGTCAAGCCTGCGCTTGGTCTCACCGAGGTTTATCATACGCTGAATAATCCAACCACATATTTTTTTGTAAGTGGAAAGAAATAACAGAAATTGTATTCATTGCAACATGTAAAAAGAGTTGAGATACTGTATTATAATTTTGCTGCATATCATTGTGGTATATATCATGTCTTGATTGGTGAATATGTTTAGTTTGTGACTTTATTTGAAGCAGAAATAATATGTGAATGCTTCATTGAGCATAATTCCGACTGGTAACTATGCACTTCTTCTGAGCACATTATCGCAAACGTCATGCAAGCCGTCTTAAATGACCATCTAAACTGTCATTTGGCAACTTAAAAGCTTCCGAGGTTGCCCGGCTGGCAAACGAGAAAATAAGTTAAGTGAGAGCCCTGGAACAGACATGATCGAGGCAGCACCAGCATCACTCCTGACAATCAACAACTGTTTCCCTGCATGGAAATACGCCATGTTGTGCAATAGGCAATTAAGTTCTTATAAAGAGGCTAGACACAAAATACTGGAGGAATAACTCAGCGGGACGGCCACCATCTCTGGAGAGAAGGAACGGGCGACGTTTCGGGTCGAGACCCTTCTTCAGACTGAGAGTCAGGGAGAGTGAAGGTGAGTAGGGGAATGGGAGAGGGGAGTTAAAGTGTTTAGCAACTGGGAGATTGCCATGGCCCAAGCGGTTTGACCACACTTACAAAGTGTGTCAAGGATTATAAAATCATTTACATTTACAGTAGGAGCCGGGAACACAAACTGTAGCCGGTGCTTACCCTGTGCTGCTGGTTTAGACACTTAGCAGTTGATCTGATAATAACATCAAATGTTCGTTTACCAACATCATGGTTTTAGGTCTGTCTGCATTTTTTTAATGGGCATCCCTGTATTTTAAATCAGTGACCCCTAGTTCCAGTTTCTCCCACAATGGAATCATCATCTGCACAGTCATCTGGTCAAGATCTGTCTGAGTATATTCTCTGAAATCAACTCCACTTTCTCATATTGATGCTGCAGCGGATGCAACGTTTGGCTGTTCAACCTTTCACAGATTCATCTTTGCAAATAGGACGGAAATAAACCCATCCGACCAAGGTGACCCAACTTCACTAGTCAAGCTGCCGCGTTTGGCCCAAATCCCTCTGAATCTTTCCTATCCATGTACCTGTCCAAATACATTTTAAATTCTGTCATGGTACTTGGCTCAAATACCTCCTCTGGCAGCTGATTCCAGATGCCCACCACCTTCTCTGTGTATTTGCTTAAAAGACAACCTGTCCTGTCCAATACTACCCAAGCACACATTCCCTAAGTTCCTTCCAACTAGAGCTGCATATAAAACGTAACAGTGAATAAGAAAGTCCCTTGATGGGCAAATGCCACACAACCAGGCAGCATTAAAGTAGTCACCCATCGCCATGAGAGCATACCCAGCTTCCGACCAATGTACAGACCGTCACCAATCATAAATGAGTATAAAGAATGAGGTGCAACAATAAATTATCTTTCTCGTCCGGGGTATTATAGACCAGTTAGCCTGCCAGCGGTGGTAGGGAAGATGCTGGAGTCAATTATTAAATAAGTAATAACTGCGCATTTGGATAGCAGTAAAAGGATTGGTGCAAGTCAGCATCGATTTATGAAGGGGAAATCCTGCTTGACTAATTTCTGGAATTTTTTGAGGATATGACAAGTAAAATGGATGAAGGAGAGCCAGTGGATGGATTGTAACTGGACTTTCAGAAAGCCTTTGATAAGGTCCCGTACAGGAGATTAGTGTGCAAAATTAGAGCACATGGTATTTGGGGTAGGGTCTTGGCATGGATAGAGAATTGGTTAGCAGACTGGTAACAAAGAGTAGGAATAAACGGGTAACTGTCAGAATGGCAGGCAGTGGCGAGTGGAGTGCCGCAAGGCTGGCCGCAACTATTTACAATTTCTATTAATGATTTAGATGATGGAATTAAAAGTAACGCTAGCAAATTTGCAGATGACACAAAGCTGGGTGGCAGTGTGAAGTGCGAAGCTGGCATCTTATCATACATGTTATTCAACTATTACATTCACTGTTTCTCGGGCCTTCTATCTCGGAGCTGGACCCGCCACGTGAAGACCTCTTGCACTTGAGAAGTTCCAGGACAGAGGAACGTCCCAATGTCGCTTCCCTGCACACGATGTGTATTCTTGTGATTTAAGGTCCTGTAAAACCACACTGTTCATTATATTAACAGAATGTATCAGACACAATATAAAGGTGGTTCTGTTGCAAGTAGATTGCCTTTATTGTCATTCATGAAATATCTCCAACTAGTCAACCTCCATTATTAACCAAGAGAAACCTCTTGGTCTTGTACATACACCTCATCATATTACAAAACATATTAAACATGATTTAAAATGCATATAAAGAGAATCTGTTGGAATGAACTACAGAAGCTGTTGAAACAGATAAGGGAAGCTAGGTTTTCATTTCGCTATATTTTTATTGATGGAGTGTATACTGAGATACAGCGAAAAGCTTTCATTGCGTGCTATTCAATCAGATCAGACAACGCTCTAAATTATTACAACCTTGCTAAACGCGAGTACAATAGGCAGACCAAAGGCGGAAGCTACAGAGTGCCGAACGCAGTTCTCAGCATCGCAGTGCACCATTCCCTGAACTAAGTCCAATGTCCATAATCATAATCATTTTCGGAATTGATTAGCCAAGTATTAGCTCATCTGCAAATACGAGGAATTTAGTTTGCCATACAGTCATAACAAAAAAGCAACAAGACACACAACTACATAAAAATTGACATAAACATCCATTACAGCGGCTCCTCCACCTTCCCCACTGTGATGGAAGGCAATAAAGTCTTATCTTCTTTCCCCCTGCGGTCGGGACAGTCAAACCATCCGCAACCGATGATCGAGCTCCCGCATCGGGGCGGTCAAAGCTCCCACATTGCGACGGTCGAAACTCCTGCGGCTGTGAGTAGGAATCACATTTAGTAGAATCGGTCGCAAACCAGGGACAGCGAGCTCCACAATGTCCGCAGGTTGGAGCAACAAAGGCCGACCCCTGGCAAAGGGATCGCCCACTCAGATGTGTTAAAGTACACAGGCTCCGCGGTTTTGGAGCTCTAGATGTCCCAAACAAGAGGCCGCCAACTCCACGATGTTAGGCCACACTGCAGACGGAGATTACGACACGGATAATTTGCACCTCCGTCGTTGAACAGATGAAAACGTTTCCCCCGCCACCCTCCCCCACCACCCCACAAGCTACAAAACTAAAGATAAACTAAAAACATACACTTATGGGGTAGAGTGTATGTACCCCATAATACACAAGCTTATGGGAGGACCGATCTGAAACAAAACGTTGATGATGTTGGTTGCTATTCGCAGGCATTGTGCTCCCTTAACAGAGTAAATGGTGGGGAGTGTGGTCTGTTTGATGGATTGGCGACAACTACAAGCCGGCAATTTCTTGCAGTCTTGGGCACAGCTGGTCCACGACAGATCCTTGGTAACATTAACGCAAAGGAAGTTGAAGCTCCCAACCATTTGCAGTCTTAGAATCTTTTAAATCCAGATATTTCTGGTGAACAGAGAGATGGGGTTTAAATCGCGGAAGTGCGTTGGACTTTGGGAAGTAGAACGTCAGGAGAATGTACACGATTAATTAAAAGAACCTTGACAGCATTGTGTACAGGTGGATATTGGGATCCAAGTCCATAGCTCCCTGGCAGTGGCAACTCAAGATAAAGTGAGAAAAAAGGCATGTAGCATTCTTGCCTTCATTGGGCGTTGTATATAAGAGTAGGTCAGTCATGTCTCATCTTCATAAAAGGTGCATGTGTTGTATTCTATGAAGATCTGGTCACCTAATTTCAGTAAGAATGTACAGGCTTTGGAAAGGAAGAACAGGATTTCCAGAATGTAGCATAGATTAGGGGTCAATTGCCGTGAGGAGAGGTTGGATACATTTGGATTATTTTCTCTTGAGAGGCGAAGGTTGAGAGGAGTGCGAATAGAACTCTATCTAATTATGAGAGGCATGGATAGGGTTAGACCGGCTGAACATTTTACCCCAAGGTCGGAGGTCAGAACTTAAAGGAAAAAGAGGAGGGAGGGATACATAAAAAAGATGTGCGGGCAAATTTTACACACATGGTGTGGTGGGTCCATGCAACCGGCTGCCGAGGGTTTTGGTGAAAATATATACATTCGCAGTGAAATAAAGGAATATGGATCACATACAGGCAGAGGGTATTACATTAGATTGGCATCATGACCATGTTCGGCAAAGATATTGCTGCTGTACTCAGCTATTCTATGTTCTATTCCCACATGCCAGACATGGTGAAATGGCGCTTCCAATTGATCCATCGGCGGTGGGCTGCGCTCAAATGAAGATTGCCGATGTCACGATGACTTGTAGGATTGAGGAGTGCCTGGGCCCTTACTGCTTTTGTGGGCTGTGCTCTGTGGGCAAGTAGATGATAGAAAGGTTAATAATGCTTTGATAACGGCTTGATCGCGGTTGTAACATTAGCGTCCGCTACGTATACATACATAACTTTAATTTAGATAAGAGATATAGCATGGAAACACCCCTTGAGCCCACCAGGTACACGCCTACCAGGGCACCAATTCCCGTTCCCTTTCCCATGAGTTCTATATTATACCACTTGTTTATTCACACCCACACGTTAGGGGCAAATATACATTGGCCAAATATTCTACGAATTCACATGCCTTTGGTATGTGGGTGGAAACCCGAGAACCTGCACGGAGCCCACGCGGTCACAGGGAGAATGTGCAAACTCCATACAGACAGCATCCAAGGTCAGGATCGAACCCTGGTCTCTGACACTAAGGCAGCTCAACGCTTCGCCACGTTGTCACCCATTGAATGAAGAGCCTGGTTCTCATTGCCTGATAGAATGTGAGCAAATGGCATTGCTTCAGCTCACCTAGTTTGGAGCGATCCCTGTGGGCACTTTCACTCAACGTTGACACGTTATCTACACGCTCGTCACTGCCCACACTTTTTACATCATCGTCGCTGTCATGAAATGACTCTGGAAGTGGGGAAAGTGATGTTCACTGAATGTGCAGCAGAAATGGAAAATTCAACATGACTTTACATTTGAATGTTGACACATGTCAACTCGCCTCGACTTCTTTAGAAGGTTCGACATGTCCCCAACAACTCTCTCCAATTTCTACAGATGCGCCATGCAAAGCATTTTATCGGGATGCATCACAGCTTGGTTTAGGAACAGCTCCAGCAAAGACAGCAAGAAATTACAGCGAATTGTGGACGCAGCCAGACCATGACACAAACCAACCTCCCTTCCCTTATCACCATTTATAACTCGCGCTGCTTGGCAAGGCCAGCAGCATAACCAAGGACCCTCTGCCCTCTCCCATCGGGCAAAAGGTTTAGAAGTGTGATAACCACACTCCAGATTCAGGGACGGTTTCTTCCCAGCTGTTATCAGACAATGTGAACAATACTACCACAACGAGAGAGCAATCCAGAACTACTATCTACCTCATGTGTTATTTTTAGATGGCACTTCTCTAGACAGTGCGCAGCAAGTAAAATGTTATTTAATTCTATTCCTTAATAATCAGTCTTGCTTCACTTTCCAACACTATATGACCTACTGGTATTCATCCCACAAGCGTATGCTGACGTAATTAATATCTTTGCCAGTGGGGCATCATTTCAAAAATTAAAGTTGCCAAAAAAATAAAATTCAGATCAAGTGTTAATAAAACAGCCAGTCACTGTTTTCGCTCTTTATTTTAATGTTGGAAAACATGGTAAACACAACTAAATGCATTCCTTGTGCAATGGATATTTTGCAAATGGGAGCAGATAACGTGGCCACCTTGGTCCGAGTAACAATATCGTTTATTTCGGAATTTGTTCACTTATAGATTCTTGATTAGTAAGAGTGACAGAGGTTTTGGGGAAAAGGCAGGAGAATGGGGGTTTGAGAGGGAAAGATGGACCATCCATGTTTGAAAGGCAGTGTAGCCTTGTGGGCCGAGTGGCCTAATTCTGCTTCTAGAACTTATGACGTTGTGAACCGACAGCATTGTGGAAACTTAAAGGTGGACACAAAATGCTGGAGTAACTCAGCGGGTCAGGCAGCATCTGTGGAAAGAAGGAATGGGTGACGTTTCGGGTTGATAGATTGAAGAAGGGTGTTTGCCCAGAGTGAAGAATCCTGGAACCATTGCCAGTCTGTCAGCACTACGACGCTTTGACATTAACGCTTTTCGTCCAGTCCGCTTCCTCAAAATAGCGATGGGATTGTCCTCCATGTCCCGTTGGTACAGCAACAATTACAATGGTAAATAAGGAGATAATGTACCTGTGCAGTACAGACAGTATCAAATAGAAAACCAACCTGAACCATCGGTTGGGACAAGGTGTTCGCCACACGGAATATCCTCGATCTCTTCATAAACAGCTTGGTACATATCAGCGCGGGAATCCCATCGGCCAATGGCAACGCCTGGAGGGGAGAGGGCGCAGTGATTACAATCTGTGTTATATGATACATGTTTATCATCTCATGGTCTGAGTATGAATTGAAATCATGGCGAAGGCGAAGTCTAATCTTTAGATCGGTTCAATATGAAACGGTGTTATGGTGAGGGCGATGTGCGCGCCTCAATTTCCCCTCAACCCCTCGAGGCTTTGAGAACAATGTTTATGGGTCGTTTGGCAGCAGTAAAAACGCAAGACAACAGACAATAGGGGCAGGAGTAGGCCATTCGGCCCTTCGAGCCAGCACCGCCATTCAATGTGACCATGGCTGATCATTCCCAATCAGTAACCCTTTCCTGCCTTCTCCCCACATCCCCTGACTCCACTATCATTCAGAGCTCGATCCAGCTCTCTCTTGAAAGCATCCAGAGAACCGGCCTCTGGCAGAGAATTCCACAGACTCACAACTCTCTGTGAGAAAAAGTGTTCCCTCATCTCCGTTCTAAATGGCTTACTCCTTATTCTTAAACTGTGGCCCCTGGTTCTGGACTCCCCCAACATCGGGAACAAGGCACGTTATCTGAAGCGAAATTTGGTGGAATTTAACGTGACCTTTTCGGGTGAGGTGGGGACCGTGGGTTTCATGGTGCTCTGGGCAATAGCAACCACTCGCCGCTTTGAATATCGGTCAAATATTGCGCGCACTTCATTGAACGCGGGGATGAGGTTGCGGAAGAATATACCCGTGACCGGGAGCAGCGGCGCAACATGACGGATAACGCCTCACCTCTTCTTGCTTGCTTCCTCCGCGTTACCAGGTACAAGGCGACGAACCCACAGACGAACAGAAACCCCAACACAAACACAGGCAATCACGGGAATGCTGAAGATCTTTCGTCCCTGTTCACAATAATAACGTAACAGACCATCGTAAGACAAACGCAGTCGGGTTGTTCTATCCAGACAGTGAGAACATTCATCAGATATGGCCCGTCGAAGAGAAAGTGGGTGCGCAGTCATAATGAGATGAAAGAAATCCGTTTTGAAAAATCGGTGGGGAGCAGAGAGATAACTTTTTTGTCCCGAGAAAGCGAGATATCTAAAGAAACGGGCCTTTGATTAGTTGGGGTGGGGGACCGCCGAAGGGAGAGCAGCAGTAGCAGTGCTCCGGACTGCCGTGCCAATAGACAATAGGTGCAGGACCAGGCCATTCGGCCCTTCGAGCCTGACTGAGCCACAGCCTGGAAGGGAAAAGTCAAAGTCATCGTGACAGGTGACCTGTTAGTTTGGGGGAACCGAGGAGAGTGGATTCTGTGGCAGGAAACCGGACTTAAGGACAGTGTAGCGTCTCCCTGGTGGTCGAGTCCAAATAGTTGCAGAACATTCACAAGGAAGAGGGGAGCAGCTGGAAGTGGCTGCGCACATCTGCACAAAATACATAGGTAGGAAAAGGGGATGATGACCTGCAAAGTGAATATAGGGAGTTAGGCAGGAGACTAAAGAGCAGCACCCCGAGGGTTGTAATCTTCAGATTACTCCCGTGCCAGGTGCTGATGAGAATGAAAATAGGCAGAGAGTCCAGATGAATGACAAGCGTGTCGGATTAAAGATAGTTTTATATACCTATATTAAAAACAAAAGAGCAAACAGGGACCGCTCAGATATCAAGACGGGGATTTGTGCTTGGAGAATGGTGATGTAGGAGAGGTGCTAAACGAGTTTTCGCAAAAGAGAATGAAATGCAGGATTGTGAGGTGAGTGTGGAGAACATTAAAATGCAAGGACATTCTGAAGGAGAAAGTGGCATGACCATCAACAACATTGATGTGCCCATGGATCAAGGGCCCACGTCCACAGTTCCATGAAAATGTGAACACACAGAGTTGTAAAGAAGGCAGATAGTGCGCTTTCCGTCAAAGGTCCGGGCATTGCCTCCAAGTAGCAGGGAGCCACGATGCAGCGTTACAGGTTCGGCTGCAGTTGGAAAGTTGCATTTCAGGTCTCCCCTTTATAGGAATAATGCGGAGGTATTGTAGAGTGTGCAGAGGATGTTTTTCAGAATGTTGCCCGGTTTATGGGCGATTAGCTAGAGGTAGATCTTGCACCGACACGGATTTTGTTATCTGGAACGCCGGAGATGGCAGGGAGTCTTGACAGAAGTATATAAAGTTATGAAAGGCATTGTCAGTCTATTACTCGAGGACATTGCTTTAAGCTGATGGGTGGGGGCATGGGGGTGGGGGGGGGGAGGGGTGGGGGGGGGGAATTAAAGGAGATGTATGAGGGCAACGATTCTGCACAGCAGGTCGTTAATGTCTGGAACGCGCTGCTAGAATTGGTGGTTGAGAGAGAAACGATAGTGGCATCTACCATATTTTTGATAGGCACACAGATATGCAGGGAATTTTTATTAATTATGTGCTGTTAGATAGGAGATGGTTTTGGCTCCTATTGGCGCAGACATTGGCGGCCGAAAAGCCTGCTCCTGTGCTGTACTGCTCTATGTTCTATCTTATGAATGAATTAATACGTTTATTTGAATGAATTAACAAGTTTGTTAGCTATGTGTGTACACGTACAAGGAATCATGTACAAGGGGCAGGGAGGAACATTCGCAAATAATTCTGAAGAAGGGTCGCGACCCGAAATGTCACCCATTCTTTTCCCCCAGAGATGCTGCCTGATCGGCCGAGGTGCTCCAGCACTCTGTGTCCATCTTTTGGTATAACCGGTATCTACAGTTCTTTGTTTCCACATTCCCAAATATTTGTCTCGTCTATTGCACTAGAGAAGAGTCAATGACTATGACTCAATAAAAGGCGGCGTGGCACATGCTGTGTGTCTCACTCGTGTACCCCAACTTTTGATGGGACAATCCTGGTATAAATAGTGACCGAAATTAATGGGGTTTTGATGGAATTATGTGAATTACGAGGAGCGCGATAATGTTGGATAAGGTCCGAGAAATATTATGACATCCATAACCACATAGAGGGTTAATAAAAAATAACCTTATATTACCAATACTTACAGAACGCGATGCAGAGTCACGAGGAGACAACTCCGGATCTGTGGAGCCGACGACAGAAACATGTTCAGATCTTTATTTCACAATATCTGCGAAATTCATACAATATATTTTAAAACAGCCAAAGGCCGCGGAAGTAGATTGAGGAGCTTCTCACCGGAACAAACCACACCGGCATCTTCCTTGTGACTGCAGTCGTTCTGACCCGGCGGCGAGGAAACGCAGTCGGAGAGAAAGGATTCACTGCCCGTGCATTTCACCTCATCCAGCCAGATCACCCCGTCACCCTGACCAAAGGCGCCGCCTACCGGGGCCGACAGAGCTGGGCCGCAGCGCAACTGCCTGCAGACAACATGAGCGTCCGCCTCGTCCCAAGAGTCGTCGCACACCGTGGCCAAGCTGTTATTGGTGGAATATTTCCACTCTCCCCGAGCAGCGGCTCTCAGCTCCAACCAGGCGCAACTTCTGTCCGGGTTCTAGCAAAGAGAATCAAATATTATATATTTAGTGCGAAAACAGCCAAACAGATTCAGGTTCAGTCAACAGATAGTCATTGTGTGTAGGAAAGAACTGCAGATGCCGGTTTAAATCGAAGGTAAACACAAATTGCTGGAGTAACTCAGTGGGATAGGCAGCATCTCTGGAGAGAAGGAATGGGTGACTTTTCGGTCGACACCCTTCTTCAGTCGACCCAAAACATCGCCCGTTCCTCCTCTCCAGAGATACTGCCTGTCCCGCTGAGTTGCTCCAGCTTTTTGTTCGATTTTAAACAGTCGACGCAAAACGTCACCCATTCCATCTCTTCAGGGATGTTGTACGGAAACATGATGTACCTGCTGGGGTGGGAGATTGCAACCTTCACGTGGTCGCCCTGTTTCGACCAATGCAATCGGCCAGCGTGCACAATGAAATAAGATCAAATAGAACAGGTTGTCCCACAACTTTAGGCTGTGCACGCCATACAGAAGAAGAGGATGTACCTGGTGAACGGGCATGCACAGTTCGGGATTCGTGAAAACAGTCCTTTGGTCTCTCCGGCACGTTGGTGTCTGTTGAGAATGGAAATGGTTTAATTAATTCAGAGAACATCATTATTTGAAATGTGGAACGCCGCACGCACGCTGAGGTGCTCGTGGTTTTACCTGAACAAATAACTCCAGTGTCCCTCGTATGTCTACAGTCGTGACCATCCCTCGGGTTGGCCGCACACTCCCAAAGCGTCGACTCGTGCCACGCACACGCCATCCCATTGAACCAAATGGAACCCGATCCCGATCCGAATTGCTCAATGCCGTATCGAATACGATGCAGCGGTCCGCACTGCAACTGTTTACAGATCAATACGGCATCCATTGTGGTCACGTGTTCCGAGCACACAGTTCCCAGGACCCGTTATAGAACACTTCAACTCGACCCGCACAGTCATGGTCTCCGTTCACCAGTCGAATATCTTTGTGCTCTGTCCACGAAACGGGAAATACATGTTAGCCTCGGACCACGTTCAGTTGCGTTTTCACAATGTGTATCATATTTGGCAGCGTCTGTGTTAACCGATTATCATCAATTGTTACTGACATGTAATCTGGATCAGAACACTGGCCGTTCATTTCACTGCCTCCTTGATTTTAACACGATTAGGATAAGGAACAAATGTAAGTGTCTAGTTGGAATGTCATTGAATGAACCAAGGACATCCTGATCTGGTGATATGTATGGTGCTTTAAGCAACGTGTGGTGTGGGGGTGTGGGGGGGGGGGGGGGGGGGGGCAGGAGAGTGCGCTAGTGATTTCCGGTCTACTGCGAATGCGCATTTATATTTCGGACACTACCTGTTCAATGTCAAACATTGCTTCGGTCCGAGACACAAAATGCTGGAGTAAACTCGGCGGGACAGGCAGCATCTCTGGAGAGAGAAGGAATGGGTGATGTTTCTTCAGACTGATGGCAGGGGAGTGGGCGGGACACTGTCGGAGACAGTATGACTGGCGGGGAGAATTGGGAAGGGGGGGGGGCGGATGGAGGAGAGGGGGAAAGCAAGGACTATCTGAAGTTAGATAAGTCAATGTTCATACCGCTGGGGTTGTGTAAGCTGCCCAAGCAAAATATAAGGTGCTGTTCCTCCAATTTGCGCTGGGCCTCACTTGACAATGGAGGAGGCCCAGGACAGCAAGGTCAGATTGGGAATGGGAGGGGGGAATTAATGTTTCGGTTCTATGTGTGTGCATAGTGAATGGTTATCAATTAGCAAATTATTGAAAAAATCGTTGCGTGCTCGTTCTCGATGGAGTTTAATATTTTCTTTATCCGTATTTCAAGACTGCAAATGGTCCCACAAAATTACCCACTACAACTATGTCCAATCCCTATTTGATGAAAATATTACATACAGCAAGAGTTGCCTGATTATGAATTTCGCTGTCAAAGTGCGAGAAACACTGAACATGGATGACATTTCGGGGAAGCAAAGGTAGACAGAAATGCTGGAGAAACTCAGCGGGTGAGGCAAAAATCTATGGAGCCTGGGGAAGCAAGATGGCCTCGAAGGAAGAATCTTTTATTCAGCTGAGGACCGGGTGAGCAGTTTGAGAAACAAATGTTTGGATCATCTTGTTCCCTTGGGGAGAAGGCAGGAAACGGGGTACTGATTGGGGATGATCCAGCCATGATCACATTGAATGGCGGTGCTGGCTGGCTGAAGGGCCGAAAGACCTACTCCTGCACCTATTGGTCTATTGTCTATTGATGTCAAGGCACAGCACTTCACAAGAAGGTTGCACGTTTACCCGAACACATGACCATCCCCACGGTCCTCTTTGTGAGCGCAGTCGTGTTCAACCCCAAGGTGCTGAGGGACAGTCCCAGAGAAAAGACTATTCCCGCACAGGTCACTTCATCCAACCAAATCGCCCTGAGCCTTGTCCGCAAATCACCAGAACGTTTGGTCTTCAGGGCATTCCCGCAAACCTAGTTGTCTACAAACCACATCTGCGTCAGCAGATCCCATGAATCGTCGCAGACCGAGCCCCAAACACCCAGCGTAATACACCTCCACTCGTCCCCGCACAAGGACTTCCTCCATCGGCCAGCCGTAACTTTTTGTGACCTGTTGGATAGCAAATAAAAACTTCTCGGATTTTCTCGTATTGGTCAAGTCAAGAGCTCCTCAGTCTCTTTGGTCAAATGTAAACTCGGTTTATTTGCAGAGAACAATAATGGCCTCAGAACATCTAGAAATATGAGAACGTGTAAAGGCGTATGGTCGAGTGAGCGACAGTAGGGGTTGTGGTGGATGGGATGGACACACAGTCGGGGGGGGGGGGGAGGTAGGGGGGTGGGGCAGGTGGGGGGAGAGGGGAGTAGTAAGCAGAGGGTTAGAGAATGGGGGAGCGAGGGGTGGATGGAACAGATATGTGGGAAAGTGGGCGGGAGCAATGCATGGAAGAGGGAGGGGGGGGGGGGTCTCAAAGATGGGGAGGAGGGAGGGCGGTTGGAGGAGAGAGGAAGGCAGCGAGGAGAATAGGCAATGTTAGGAGGAAGGAAACGAGTGGTTGATACTAGAATGATTTTCAATTGTTATTAAAATAGGAGGAGACTAATGGGAATATTCTCAAAGATCTTGAGTTTCCCCTCTAGATTGAACCACGTATGCAAACCGAATGATTTACGAACCACAGGAACCCAACCCCGCGCCTATCATTGGCAAAATGAAGGGATTGGTCGTTCAGGTTGAACTTCCGGGAGCTGCGACCTTTTCCGTTACATTGAACTCCACTTACTAAGAGGGGCAAGTGACTCTCTCCGTATTGTGAAGAATTAGAAGCAGACAGCGTTCCACCGCAGTCTAGTTGTTTGCAGACCACGTTGGCGTCATGAAGGTCCCACTGAATGTCCTGCACTCTTCCCCCAACGTCTGTTGTGTTAAATCTCCACCGTCCCATCACAGCGGCTACCTCCGTTCGTCAGCGCGGAGTCCAACTGTCATCTGCTAACAAGAGTCAAGAGATGATCAAGAGTGTTTTATTGTATATGTCCAGATAGATCGATGCAATTCTACTTGCGGCAGCGCAACACAATATGTAAACATAGTAGACTGTAAAGTAATACAATAACGAGAGAGAGAAAAGTTTAGTGTATGTGTAGATTCACGTAATCACAAAGGGGAGATATCTATATTTATATATATATATATTATATATGTATATACAGGCACACATTACATTACATAAAAAACTAACCAATAATAGTGCAAAAATAACGATAATATTATTCTTGTAGTTCAGAGCTTATTTGCGGTTGCAAGTGTTTTTAATAGCTGAATGGCTGTAGGGATGAAGCTGTTCAGAACCTGGACGTTACAGTTTTCAGGCTCCTGTAATTATTCCCCGATGGCCAGGGGTGGAAGTGTGTGTCCAGGGTGGTGTGGGCCTCGGATGATGCTATAACTGTTTGTGACAGCGACTCTGTAAATCCCTTCGACGGTGGGGAAGTCTTCTCCTGGGCACATACACCATTTGCTGGGCTGACACTTCACACACATGAGATGACTTGGTTGTTGCGTCATCATCCCAGTCCCAACCTGTCACTGTCGCCGACTTGAGTTGGACCAACTTTTCCAAGTTGATTTTCGTCAGCTATTTTCAATCCAACTATGTTGGAATGTGTGCGGTAATTGGATTATTTTGAAATAAAAAGCAACAAACGATTGTTAACAATCAATAAATCAATGAAGCATTTCCCTGTCAGTCCACCGGAAATGCCGGTTTGTACATTTATTCTATGTTGGCAGGTGCGCAGGTAATCTACTCTCCTTTTACCTCACGATATCACAATCTACTGCTGAGAGAAGGAAAATGGCGCCCAAGCCCAGTAAAATGCTCCGATTTAAGTTGCCTATTCCAAACAAACGAAACTGTTTGCTTTGGATTGCTGATGTATTATATCTGTAAATTCGGACTGACAAATCAACATGGCGTGGCGTAGCTTCACGGAATGACCGTGTAATCTCAAGAAATTGGTCTAAACGGTCAATATTGTATCGTTCAGTGGCAGCGATTATATTAACAGTGTGGTCGTGGGAATGCGAGGAGGGGAAAACAAGGGTTGCATCGATTGGCTTATTGTGGCGCATGTTTATCGTGGACGAGGGCATATGTGCGTGTTATCTCGTTGTACTTTCAGAGTCAAATTAGTTCAGAAAAGAGACAAAAACACACGGTTAAAGGTTCAACCAAGGCAATCATTTCCGATCATCAGCTGGGATTGGCGGAAGTACAAAGAGCACAATGTTGCTCAGTATGTTCCCGGTGCTCACAGAACGAAGAGAATTAGTTTAGTTATACATTTTTATTATCAGTAATACACACCTACCAAGTCTGTATATCGCACGATTGAAAGAATTATATTGCATTTCAAAATAAAGAAAAGCTGGGTCAAATCAAGCTCAACCAATAACAAGATTTATTACTTATCTCTGCAGCGTCAAGCTATTTTTTTCCAATCTTCGCTTTTTATGGCCTTGTAAGAAGCATATGTTATACTGCAGGTGCCATCTTAATGTCTTTATTAAAAAGACAACTGTCCTCCATATTGTGTTCCATATAATTTATGTAAAACTATATTAGATTTGGACGATTAGCTCTTTCACCAGTGACCCACCTGAACAGGTGACACCGACGTCATTTGCATGTGAGCAGCGGAACTGTTGTCCGGATGTATTGGGGCAATCCAGGCCGTGACTCGTTCCCCTGCCCCACATGTAATTCCGTTTCCAGATTTGCCCGCTTCCTTTCCCAAAGTGAGCTTTCTGTGGATTGCCGTCACTTACTCCGCACTTAAGGTGTTCACACACAAACAGCAGGTCTTCCAAATCAAAAGTTGGTCGTCGCACAGCGTGCCTCGCGCAAGTTCCTTGTGGATTTCTATCCGTCCGGAGCATTCGCCATCCCAGATACGTGTCTCAGGTTCTTGTAATTGTAATTGTTGAAAACCACCGTGATTTTAAAATGCATGTCACTGGAGTTATATGCCACAGCCAACCCCACACACCCCCTTCGCTCTTGGGAATTCATATTCAGATGAAAAACCTATGAAAAAATATCTATTTGCCCGTCTGTGATTGTCCCTGATGCTCACAGACAGAAGCGCTGAAAATATATTTAAATATTTTGTATTTTGTAACCGATTAATCAATAAATCTTTACACGATACATTATTTACCGATAGGACATGTAAATGCCCTAAATATTTTCAGCAACAGAAGCTATGGGCCAGCGCTGTCGCAGCATCGCCAGTAACCATCGCTGAAAGTTCACAGTGATTACTTATTAACCATTCCCTCCCCCTTCATGTCTTGCGTGTTTATGCTGTTTACGCATATGGAAGTATCGGAATACAAATGATTTCATTTTCAATTTAACATATTGTTTACCATATGTCAGTTAATGTTTAGATTTCGTTTTTTTTTATTTGTACCGAGGTATAAACGCAAAGCTGACTAGAGCAAAGATTCAACATGGGTCTAATATAATTGGTGGCAAAAATGGCGCGCCTGCATGTGTGAGGGAATGCAGAAGAAAACCTCACTGTGCAGTTGCATATGCGACAAATAAGCTCCCTGGACCATGTGTTGAAAATTGTGTGCAACATCCGGTATACAGACAAATTAAGCCAAACGCTGATTTTGTTATCCTACTTTTAACAGGAAGGGATCCCTCTTGTGCTTACCTCGCACACAGCGAGTGCACCTTTCATTCGTTAGACATTTGTTTTTAAAATTTCAAGGCCC
>CM069143.1:67824345-67971934 GCA_035221665.1 Okamejei kenojei
AATTATAAAACAAGAAGTGACTATCGACCAACTACCACCAAGATCCAACAAACCTCTGAACTGGCACCATTGTTTTGTCTGAAGCTTGACACAAAAAGCTTGAGTAACTCAGCGGGACAGGCCAGCATCCCTGGAGGATGGAATGTGGCTGACGTTTCCGGTCGAAAGGAAGGTCTTGACCCGAAACATCACCCATATCCTTCTCTCCAGAGAATGCTGCCTTCCCTGAATTTACGCCAGTTGTTTGTGTCTATCTCGTTTAAACCAGCACCTTGCCAGTTCCCAATCCTGCTACGCATCGTTTGTTCGTCTACCACAAAAATGGTTGTTTTTTTCCTGCAGCTGGATGATGATTTTTTTTTTTGGGGGGGGGGGGGGTGTTGTCCCTGTGAGTGGTGCTGTTGAAAGTCAGAAGATCGGCTAGTGGTATGTGGGGGATATATCCAATGGTTGTTGCCTCCACACGTTTGGTGTGATGCCTGTGGAGATTGACACATCAGACAACCCATCTAAAGTCTTCCATACTTCTATTAAGCAATACGTTATACATAGCCCTGGCTGTACGTGTCTGTCACGAACACTAAGAGAGAGCTAGGGCGTGTGGGTTGCAATTATACTAACTGGTGGGGGAATGGGTTAGCAAGGACATCCGTTACTGATCAATTAAAGGTGTACACATACACACAATCTAAAGGACTTGCTAGTAACACTGGAGCAGTAGCTCGATGACCTCCGCGGGTCAGGGTGAGTGAGAGGGTCATGAGAGAGAGCTACTGGGGGGAGGGAGTATGTCACTCCAGACCACAGGAGGCAGACAGTGGGTCACAGTTAGGAAGGGTAAGGGCAGAGGCAGGGACTAGAGAGTACCCCCTGTGACGTACACAGCACCTGAAAATAGGTACTCGGTTTGGTACGATTGGGGGACAAGCCTAGCTGGGGGCAGCAACAGCGCCGGGCCTCCGGCACAGAGACCGCCTTCTGATGCCTCAGAAGGGTAGCAAAAAGAGAGGCACTTGTAATAGGGGACTTCTATAGTTAGGGGGTCGGATAGGCGATCTGTGGACGCAGTCGTGAGACCCGATAGTAGTTTTGCCTCCCTGATGCCAGTCTCGCATGTGTCCTACACTCAAGAACGTGTCCAAAAGATTCTGATAAGGGAGGAGAGGACCTGAGGTTTGGTACACATAGGTACCATTAAATAGGCAGAAAAAGTGACGAGGTCCTGAAGGAGAATTTAGGAGTGGGGGGAAAGTATAAGGAGAAGGACCAAAAAGGGTAACAATTTTCAGGATTACTGCCTGTGCCGCGGGACAGTGATAGTAGAATGAAATGAGGTGGAGGATAAATGCGTGGCTGATGAGCTGGTGCGTGGCAGGGATTCAGTTTCTTGATCACTGGGACCTCTTTGGGGAAAGGCAATGATCTGTACACAACGACGGGGTTCACTTGAGGCCCGAGGGGACCATATCCCTGGCAGGACGAGAGATTTGCAAAGGCTACTGGGGAACTATAAAACTAGAAAGGCTGGGGGAGGACTCGGGTAGAGGGGCTAGGGGTCAGGGTGTGGGGCAAGAGGCAGAGAAGGGAAGCAACTCGGATCCAAAATGTAGGCGAGAAAGATGAAAAAGATAATAACAGAGAAAAGGGATGTTTGGGTTTCTAAAATGGGTTATATTTTAATGCTAGAGCATTGTAAGAAAGGTGGATGTACTTAGAGCCTCCGGGATTGAAACCTGGAAATATGATGTTGTGGCAATCAGTGAAACATGGTTGCAGGAGGCTGTGATTGGAAACTAAAATATTCCAGAATTGCGTGCTTTAGGGTTGATAGAATTGGAAGGGACCGAGAGGGGAGGTGTTGCATTGCTTGTCAAAGAAGATATTACAGCCGGTGCTTTGGCAGGGGGGGGGAAGGGTAGATTTAGAGGCTCGTCTAGGGGAGGCTATTTGGTGAACTAGAAGAGTGGGAACGGTGGTAGCAACACTTTAGCGGTGTATTAATAGACCGCCAAATGGGAGCGTGAATTGAAGAGGCAAATATGTAAAGGAGATAGCAGATATAGTAGTAAGCACTAGGTAGTGATTGTGGGAATTTCAATTTTCAAAAATAGACTGGAAACACATTCTGTAAATGTCTGGATGTTTGTAGTTTGTAAAATGTGTGCAGGATAGTTTTTTGCAGCAGTACATTAGAGGTATCGACCAGAGAAGGGGCAGTGCTGGACCTCCTGCTTAGGAAATGAGCAGGTCAGGTGACGGAGGTATGCGTTGGTGAGCACCTTCGGGACCCAGTGATCACAAATACCATTAGTTTCAATATAATTATGGAGAGAGTCCAGAACTGGACCTAGGGTGGAGATTTTTGATTGGAGACAGGCTAAAACTTTGAGGAATGCATAAGGATTTTAAAGGGAGTGAATATTGGGACACTTTGTTTCATTGGGAAAGGATGTAGAGAGAAATGGTAGGACAATTTAAAGGGGAAATTGTGTAAGAGTACAGAATCTTTATGTCCTGTTAGTTGAAAGGAAAGTAGGAAAAAATTGGAAATGTGAAAGAGCCATGGTTTTCAAGGAAATTGGGACACTTGTTTCGAAAAAGAGAGATATCATACAATAAATTATAGAGGCATGGAGTAAATGAGGTGCTGCGGAAGAGGAGTATAAAGAATGTAAAAAGCATATTAAGAAAGAAATTAGGGAAGGCTAAAAGAGATATGAGGTGTGTTTTGGCAAGAAAGGTGAAAGTAAACCAAAGGGTTTCTACAGCTATATAAATAGCAAAAGGATAACGAGGGATAAAATTGGGACCATTAGAGAACCAGAATGGACAGCTATCTGCAGAGCCAAAAGAGATGGGGGAGATATTGAACAATTTCTTTTCTTCGGTATTCACACGGTGAGTTAAGGGGAAAAAGTAGAGTAGCTATTGGAAAACTATGAGATTTAAAGAGGAGGAAGTACTGACACTTTTGGAAAAATATAAAAGTGGATAAGTCTCCAGGTCCTGACAGGTATATTCCCTAGACGACATTGAGGAAGTTAGTGTAGAAATAGCAGGAGCTATGACAGAAATATTTCAAATGTCATTAAAACGGGAATAGTGCCGGAGGATTGGCGTACATGCTGCATGTTGTTCCAATTGTTTTAAAAAGGGTTCAAAGAATTAAACACTAGCAATTAAAGACCTATTAGTTTGACTGTCAGTGGTGGGCAAATTAATGGAAAGGATAACTTAGAGATAATATATATAAGCATCCTGGAAAACAGGGTCTGATCAGGAACAGTCAACATGGATTTGTGCCGGGAAGGTCATGCTTGACAAACCTTCTTGAATTTTTTTGAAGCAGTAAACTAGGGAAATTGATGAGGGTAAAGCAGTGGATGTTGTCCTATATGGATTTCAGTAAGGGCCTTTGACAAGGTTCCCCACGGAAGTGTTGGTTAAGAAGGTTCAATCTTTGGTGTGTTAATGCGCGGAGTCGCGAAGATGGATTCAAGAACAGTGGCTGAATGGAGATGTCTGAGAGTAATGGTGGAATGGCTGTTTGTCAGGTTGGGAGCTGGTGACCAGTGGGGTGCCTCAGGGATCTGTGTTGGGTATCTTACTGTTGTTGTTCAAGTACATCAATGAACCTGGATGATGGGGTGGAAAATTGGATAAGTAAGTATGCAGATGATACTAAGATAGGTGGTGTTGTGGATAATGATTTTCAAAGTCTACAGAGAGAGATTTGGGCCATTTGGAAAAGGCTGAAAGATGCATGATGGAGTTTAATGCTGATAAGTGTGAAGTGCTACATCTTGGCAGGACAAATCAAAATAGCACGTACATGGTAAATGGTAGGGAATTGAGGAATGCGTGGGAAACAGAGGGATCAGGAATAACTGTGCATAGTAGAATCCCTGAAGGTGGAATCGCATGTAGACTAGGGTGGTAAAGAAAAGCCTTTGGTGTGCTGGCCTTTATAAATGCAGAGCATTGAATATAGGAGTAGGGAAGATAATGTTAAAATTGTACAAGGCATAGGTAAGACCAATTCTGGAGTATGGTGTACAATTTGGTCGCCTAGTTAGTAGGAGAGGATGTCAACAAAATAGAGAGAGTACAGAGGAGATTTACTAGAATGGTTGCCCGGCCTGGTTGTTCAGCAACTAGATGTTACAGAGAAAGGTTTTTGAACAAGTTAGGTCTTTATTCTTTGGAGCGCAGGAAGGTTAAGAGGGGGACTTTTGATTGAGGTCTTTTAAAATGATGAAAGGATGGACAGAGTTGAAACGTAGATACGTTTTTCCCATTGAGGGTAGGGAAGATTCAAAAACAAGAGGGTCATGACATGAGAATTAAGGGACAGAGGTTTTGGGTAACGTGAGGGGGAAACTTCTTTACTCAGAGGGTGGTGGCCTGTGTGGAATGAGCTTTCAGCAGAAGTGGTGGAGGCAGGATCGATTTTAACATTTAAGAGTAAAGTGGATAGGTATATGGACGTGAAGGGAATGGAGGGGTATGGTCTGAGTGCAGGTAGATGGGACTAGGGGAAAACAAATGGTCGGCACGGACTGGAAGGGCCGAGAGGGCATGTTTCCGTGCTGTAATTGTTATATGGTTATATGGTTATATGGTTATATCATCTACATACCTTCCTCTACTAAAACAAACAGTGAGTGACAGGGCGACCACGTCTCATGCGCTAGGGTGAATGCAAACAGTAAAGCACAGGGATACAGGATCACACGTAATCGCCGTAACGGACCGGTGACCGGGTCGGTTCCGCACCTCGCCATCACCTCCTTCCCCGACGGGAACAAGCGGGGACGCTGGAGCATGGTGCGGGCTACGGACAGGAGAACCCCTTGGCGACGAAGGCATCGGGGTTTGGGGGGGGGGGTGGCGAAGAGAAGGGCGAGGAAGCCGGAGAAAGCGGGACCGCAGCCGGGAGGTGTTCCGGAGGAGGACCAGGGGAGGTCGGCCCCAGAGGAACGGGCAAAGCACTGGGCCGCGACAGGGGCAGCGGGGGGGCATACAGGAGCCGCCGGGGGAGGGAGAGGCTCGTTGACGAGCCGGGATGATGCTGGCGGGACCGGCGGTGTACACCCTTCCGTCTGTGGTTGACAAGTAATCTGAACGAGGGGAAACGGCAGAACCGACGACCCACGGCCAGTCTGGAACGGCCAGAAGAGGACCAACATACGGACGACCTGGGGGGGGGAGAGAGATGTGGCAGAGGACACACGGCAGGAACCTGTCGTGGGAACCGCTTCTGGATACTGTGTTTTCCGGCAATGCGTTCCCGTACCAAGGCAAGGTTTAAAGACGGAGGGGACAGGGCACTGCTTGAGACACCGGGGACCGTGGGCCTCGTGACTCTGGGGGACATGAGTTGCTGAGCCGGGGAGCCAGGGCAATGGTCGCGTGAGAACATGTTGCGGAGGTTCGGCAGGGCCAGGTTAGATGTCGGAGCGGATAGGCAACAACGCTCCAACAATCCTTTCGCCACTGCGGACCGCGTGCTCGGCCAGTCCATTGCTCTTGGGTATTCCGGGCTGCTGGTGTAATGACGAAAGTTCCATCGTTCAGTCAAAAGCGCGGAACTCGGCACTGGTGAACTGGCTGCCGTTGTACGACTGCTGGCTGACGGGGGACACCGAAGGTGGCAAAGTTGGCGGCGCAACTTCTCGATGACCCGCGGAGGAAGAGAGGGAGTGGAGCTGGTCAACTTCAAACCAGCTTGGAGTAAGAGTCGACAAGCACCAGGAAGTGCTTTACCCCGTGCCACTCGAAGATGTCGGTTGCTAGCGCAGACCACGGGCAGGTCAGCAGCTAACATGCTGCAGGAATAGCGGCTGCCGCTGTTGTTGCTGTGGAGCGAGGCAGTTACAGGTAGGGCACGCGAGACCCTATCCCGGAAGTAGCGAGGCATGTCGGGCCAGAAAAAACTGGCTCTGAGCGACAGAAAGGGTCGCCTCGGCCCGGGATGGCCACGATGATGCGGTTTCGAAGTATGTTCTCTGTAGTGCTTCGTGCACCACCACCTTGTGCCCCTTCACAATCACACCATCACGCAGCACCAACTCGTCACGAACCAAGAAGAAGTAAGGCACCGCTGGCGCTGCGGCCGGCAGGGAAAACGGCGGTCTGGCCAACCCTGCTTGATGATCGCGGCCAGCTGCTATCATAGCGAAGTGTCTGCCGCCGTGTGCACGGCTAGGGACTTCAACTGACCGGAGGGCACGAAGTTCACGCCCAGGACTTATCAGATCAGACGTCTCGTACGGTATGCTGGGTTGTGGATGAGAGAGGCCCCCGACGGACAGACGTGTCCGCAAACAACCATGTCCTTGCCATTCTTTTTTTTTGCGATAAACCACTGTGAAAGTGAAGCGTTGTAGCTGGTAGCATCATGCGTGGAGCCGGGAGGAGGCCACATGTATGGGCTGTTGAGGATGGTGACCAGAGGCTGGTGGTCCGTCTCGAGCCGTGAAGCAGTTGCCCAGGATATAGTCTTTGAATTTGGAGCAGGCAAGACAACCGCCAGCAGTTCTTTCTCAATCTGGGCATAGTGTTGTTCAGAGCGGTCGTCATTGTGCGGGATGCGTAGGACACAGGCAGTTTCACCCCCGTCATGGATCTGCAGGCAGGCGGCCCCCGAGGCCAAACTTAGAGGCATCACACGTGAGAACGAGGTGCGCTGGAGGTCGAAGTACTTCAGCGTTGGCATGCTGATCAGCTTAGATTTGAGGGCGTCAAATGCACGCTGGTGTTGCGGGAACCAGGCCCAGGCAGTGTCCTTTTTTTCCAGATCCGCAGAGGGGCACTCAGTTCGCTCAGGTCGGGGATGAACTTTCCCAGGTAGTTGACCATGCCCAAAAAGCGCTGCAGGCCAGGACGTCCGCAGGTGCAGGCATCTCTGATATTGCGGCGTCTTCTGCGGGTCGGGCGTCAGCCCCGATGCCTGTGAAGACATCCCCACGTAGGTGACCTCAGGGACCCGGAATCGGCACTGCTTCTTCGTGTTGAGCTTCAGGTTTGACCTACCCGCCCGCTGAAGCACTTGGCGAAGGTGGTGGTCGTACTCAGCATAACATTCTTCCATAAACCAGGATGTCGTCGACAATGATGGCACACGGAAGTCCCCAGCAAACAGTTGTTCCCATGGTCCTTTGGAAAACATCGCTGGGACAGAGTTGATCCCAAACGGCATGAGGGGGAAGCGATACCTGCCGAAGGGCATGCTGAAGGTCGTCAGGTGTGAGGATCGCTCGTCCCTAGGTATCTGCCAGAACGAACTCTTGGCATCAAGAACCGAGAACACTGGCTGGGCCGACCTGAGCAGCAACATCCACCCCCGCCCTTCCCGCGTGGGAGAGTGCGGGCGCCTGATGGCCAAGTTCAAGTCCTTAGGGTTGATGCAGATCCGTAGTTCGCTCTTGTCTTTCTTCGCAGCGACAACCATAGTAGAAACCCACCGGGTGGAGTCCGTTACTGGCTTCAGGATGCCCGTGGCCACCATCTCGCGAAGAGCAGACTCGACCTTGCCCCTCATGGCAAAGGACACACGGTGCGGGGGACGGACGACCGGCGTGATGTCGGGATTGAGGGCAATCCTGTAGCTGCAGGGCAACTTCCCCAGCTTCGAGACAAACCGGTCTGGGAATTCTGCCAGCGGGTTCAGGGGTGGAAGATCATCCTTCGTACCTTTCACTGAAAAAGTCAACCACGACTTGGATTTTCCCTCCAAATGGTTACATACAGCAGATCCTCGGCTGACCTGTGGAGCAAAGGTCAGAAACAGACTGGGATGAGAGGCGCAAGAAATTGCAGATGGCGGAATCCTAAGCAACACACGAAGTGCTGGAGGAAGTCTGCAGATCAGTCAATGTCTGTGGTGGGAAAGACAGATGAACCTTCGGATCAGGACCCTTCATCAGATTCAAATGCGTTTATGTGCATATACACCAGGGTGCAATGAAATCCCTCATTTGCACTAAACTCATATCTGTTAGTCCCATTCCCTGTGTTTGTTCCCTTATCCTTCTAAACCTTTCCTATCCCTATCCCTGTCCCTGTCCCACGTAAGTGTTTTTTAAATGCTGTTATGTTACCTGTCTCAATTACCTCCTCCGGCAACTCGTTCCATATATCCACCACAATCTGACTGAAAAAGTTGCCCCTCAGGTTCCTATTAAATCTAACTGATGAGATCGTCTCATGCTGTTGCTTTTTGTGGTGGGGAGGGCTGTGCCCATGATGGATTGGGCTGGGTCCACCTCTCTCTCCAGCCTCTTGCGTTACAGTGCATTGGAATTGCCGAACCAAGCCATGATACAACAGTCAGGTTACTGTCTCCAGTGATCTGTAGATCTCTTTGAAAGCATCATTGACATCAAATCTCAACTTCTAGGAAAGTAGACGCACTGGCTTGCCTTCTTTGTGATTAGGTAACAAGTGTGGTGATAAACTGTAGATTGATGTTGCATGCCAACCAATCACGCACAAGCCAGCATCTCTAACTCCACCCCACTGTAACACTAACACCTGTTTCCGGCACAGGGAGTCTGAGCAGCCAGGATGTACTGACAACTAACCATCCTTTATGCTGTTACGTTTCAGTGCTGCTTTTACTTCGGAGTGACTACGTGAAGAACCCAGCCTGGTGCTGGAAACGGCATTACGTCGACGCTGACGGCAGAAGCAGGAGCTGCACAGACAGCTCCTCGACAGCGGTAGGTTCGGAACCGGCAGGTAAGTGCAGTTGAAAAATTTTTTTAGGACTGGAAAACTCCGTGCCTAGTGGAAACCAGGATTTTAAAGGATTTTAAAAACAAAGTAAAAGTTTAAATTGAACAGAAATACTCTGTTAAAACAACGGAGTTTTGAAAAGAACGTCCAGGGGAACTACCCACGATTCGGGACGAGAGATTAATTACGGGGCGGTTCCGATACTGGTTACCGTTTAAAAAATACGGTAGAGAGGTTAAAATGCTCCACAATCTTTTTGGCAGGAAATTTTAAAAGTCAGAAAGGCTGTAATTTAAAAAGTTAATAACATTCGCGATATGGAGAAGTACTCCAAAATATATAAAAAAGAGACAAGGGTCACAGTACCCAATAGTTCCCCAAAAAAGACCCTGAGGGGCTTGAATATACAAATATGGCTATGTGCCAATGAGAATTTGAAACCCTGGACCCTGGATTAGGGTGGAGGAAGTCTCTTTGGTATAATTCCAACGTGGATCAGGCTGCAAAAGACAGACCCATGCAAGTGGTGATGTGAAATTATGAATGCACACCACAAATAAAAAATGAGGCCAGGATGTGCCTGAGATAGCAAAAGATTTTTGCTATATCTAAAGGAAGTGGTGAGGCTATGGAAGAAAACCTAGCTGCCAACGTGCTAATTATATGGTATCTCAGCACCAACTTCAAGAATACGATAAAACTTTTATGTTTTATTAAAATATCAAACGGTAAATCCGTTTATAATATCCATGTCTCAAAATAATATGAGATATAAGAAAATACAATTTCAAAGTATTTCAATAATGGTGCAAATAAGTAATACTTTCAAAAATAAAATAGATTGCCATCAGTTGTGGAGCTCAATAGAGAAGAACAAATATATAGATTTTACCGAATCTGCACTATCTAGGTTCGCAGATCAATACAAATCAGGATATATTAAACTCTCTGATTATTATGGAATAAACCTGCCTTATGATAAATCAAAGATATTAATTACAAATTGAACAGATTATACTGATCTTTAAACTTTGGGGAGGAAAAACTATGATCCAATGAAAAATTTGAAAATGGATCAAAACAAAAAGGCAAAGATCTTTTTAACTTGCGGGGGGAAAATATATGATCCAATGAAAGATGTGATAATGGATCAAAACAAAGGCAATAGTGGTATATCCAAAACATAGCCTTATCCAAACTAATAATAATTGGAAGAAAGAAGGCTTGAAGCGTACGTTGAAGAGGTGCAAACATCGGTTACAAAATAAGTTCATGAAATCTCCAATTATGGGGGATTACAGGTGTATTAATGATTGTTAAATTAATATAACTAAGGAAGGATTGGTTCACCTGTATAAGAAAACTTTAAAATTGATTTCAGGTTTGCACTCCAAAAGTAATTTTTAATAAGAAGGGGTACGTACATGTAATTATAAAATTACCTCAGTTGTAAAGTTTTCATGTATAAACCATACAAAACATCATTATATTTACACATTCACAGTGTAAAGAAAATGGAAAACATCTAGGACATGGAAAAACTGTTGTGATTAACAAAGTGTTAATCAATATTACAGGTGCCTGAAGATAAATTAAAGTGGGTCAAGCTGTGCAGTTGAAAACATTGTCCGAAACAATCGAATCAGTTCAAGGCTGTTAAACCGAACACTGAAGGAACATTATACGATAAAAGATCAGCACTGCAGCTAATGAGGTCATGGTCATGGGTTATCTCGATTACATATAAATTGGAGAAGATCAAGCAGCTGTCAAATAGTGCCTGCAATTACAACCTGTGGGAGTTTAACGACCGACCCATTACATAAGAATATTCTTAGGCATTAATTATAAAATATTCATAATATTCAATTCTGAATTAGAAGTAACTTCAAGCATCCATAAGAGGGGGGGGGGGGGGGGGGGAAATTGTATCCATGATACAAATAGTCTAATTGTTGTTGACATACTTTGTCCCTCCATTAGGTTAGGTAAAAAATAAATAAAGTTCCAAAAGAAGGAAACTGAAGCTTATAAAAATAGTATGCCTGTGAAGAGGCTTATGCCAAAATACAAATGATACGTATCATTATTAAAGTAATGTAAAAAAGGTTCATAAGCTGCTTCAACTATAAGCTTAAACGAGCTGTTGCAAACTGAAGCAAGTGTTACAGATGATGTACAGCTACTGTGAATGTTTTGGGTAAAGATAAGAATATTATCTATTCTGTATATAACAATAATTGATATGTCTCTTGTTCGGACTTCTGCAGACACAATGATACCAGGTGAACATAAATGGTTTATCCTAAGAAATTTTTCCAACATTCGTATTAATTGTTAAGTATAAGAGTTGTGGATTAAAGAGATCGATTGTTTTATTATGGAACTGTCCATGTCGTATAGCAAGAAACAATACCACGGCTGTGGCATATGTTAACATGGTATCGGAGACAACAAATTGTGGAGAAAAACATATTGTCATTATTTTTGCATTACTTTACGATTAATCTGGTTGTATACAGATTAAAAAATCACTGATCTTTCAATTGTTTCTTGTGGGTCCACTAGATGCCAAATAACAATCATGGGATTAATTAAGTAAACAGATGTGGCATATTTTAAGTTTAGTCCACCTGTTTATCTCTAAGAAGAGACAATGGATCGGAAGACAACACATTTGGGAGAAAAAACATATTGTCATTAATATGGATTACTTACGATTAATCTGATTGCATACAGATAAATCACCGAATCTTTCGAATATTCTTGTGGGTAAAACCAAGAACAGCGAAGGTGGATTGTGGGGGGCTTTTCTCCCAATTACAATGAGGAAAAGATTTCTTTGTGTTCCTCATTTTTGTTTAATAGGGCAGTGTCTGATGAAAATGTAAGCGGACACTGCCAGAGGCATTTTGGTGGCCTAATACGGGTCCTTTATGGTTTCATAAATATGTGTGATTTTGAACTGCTAGTGATGATTCATAGATATGGCAGTAATTTATTGAAGTCAAAAAAGGGTCTCCGACCTAGGTCGTTGCCTGTCTCCCTTCGCTCTTTGGATGCTGCCAACCCCACTGGGATCTCCAGGTTTGAGAAACACCTGCAGTATTATTGTTGTACAAAAACATCCATGACATGGAAAATATGAATTTGACTACCTGCAGGTTTGACCAGACCATCACAACAGCTGATGGTCAAATAAGTCTATAAATGTTAACCAATATAACAACATATCAATAAAATAATTATGTACAAAGAAGTCGTTATATCTGCAATTGCAAGAAGATAAGTCTAAAAATAAAAAAAAAAACAATATTTTGTCTATAAGAAATGGAGGTCTGTATATACAGTAAAATTATTTTATCATATTAGATATCTGTGAATTCCTTGTGGATTGCATTTTCTAAGTATCTAATTGATAGATGCCAATAATAGGGCTCAGAGTGTTACCGTCTTATAAACGGACAATATATTAAACCAAGAAGTTATCAGATGCATTCATAATATCCCAATATGGAAAGGGATATATATGTAAATGTTAATAAATATATATATATATATATATTTATATATGTGTGTGTATACATATATATAATATGCTATATATAATATGTGTATGTATATATAATCTGTCCAAAATTGTAAAAAATATAAATGTGGCAGGAGATAAATAATCTTGAATTGCCGGGTTAAGAAATGACTCTAACTCTATCTATGATTCAAAAAACGTAAACATTGAAAATAATAATATGCTGATACTTTAGTATCGAATATAAAAGTGCAAACATTGCAAATGTTACGTTATAATTGCATGTGGATACAGATTGCATTATCATATATGTTTATGAATCTACCAAACAAAGCACACCAAGAAGACCTGAAACAAGGAAAACCTATAAGCATATCCTGCCGGCTTTAAGTTTGTGTGTGTGTGTGTGTGTGTGAACATTGATGAAAATGTTGCAGTAGGTAAGAGTCTCTGTGGGCAATGAGACTGCTTATTACACACAAAAACCACATTGGTTCAGTAAAAACTGATGGTTATAGAGGAATGTATTTCTAGATGGTTAAAAATTGGATACATTCAGTAGGAACTAGACACTGAAAGGTAGAAAATCACTCTGTTTAATGAGGAAAAAACATTCACAGACATGGCACGGGATGAGCCACTCGAGCAAAGATGCAAGGCCGCAGGAGGCTGTAGATTTATTGTTAAAGTAAAAAGGAACCAGTCATTGTTCAGATTTAGACACGCAATGTTCGGTTCTCTATAATTGTTGCTTTGTCATGCCATAAAAATATATATATCAATTGGTATTTGTGATAACTTGCCTTTCAATGGAAAGGGCATTACTTTCATTTTTTTATAATGTGGAATATTTAATCACATAACTTGAGGCATGTTTGGGGAAAATGTGTTATTCGCTCGTTATATTGTGGTTAAATGAGCCGTACTGTCGTATGGAATAAATTCTACGACACGAAAAACACAGAAAGCTTCAAACTCTTCACGAGTCACTCACGTGACTCCCGAAGTAAAATAGTAAGATTAAACGAGAACTTACCAGTTCGAAGTTTGATCGTTATTTTATGAGGATAACGAAGAGGGATTACGTGCCCTCCACTCCCCACCCTCATAAAATAAATGATCATCTGGTAGTTCTAAATCTATGATGAGCCTTACTATCTTACTCCGGCTATTTGTGTTCTGTATTTTTCATGCCGCTGCTTTGAAGTATGCCGTTTCCAGCGCCAGGCGGGGTTCTTCACGTAATCCCTCATCGTTACTCCTCATAAAATAACGATCAAACTTCGAACTGGTAAGTTCTCGTTTATTCTTACTATTAAAGATGTATTTGAATCACGTACTGAGTCTGGTGTCCGTTTACATGGTGTCAGAAGTGGGATGGTGTGGGCACTTAATGGCAGTGTTCAGGTCTTTCGAGTTGATGTACAGGCGGATTTCATTTTTTCCCTTCTTGACTGTGGCAATCATGGTTGAGACCCAGTCGGTGGGGTCGCTGACTGCTTCAATTGTGCTTATGGAAGCCATGTCCTTCAGCGCAGAGTGAACCCTGTCAGTCATGTCAAATGATAATCGGTGTGGGGGTCGGATGACGGGTGTCACTTTGGGGTCAATAATAATCTTGTAAGTCATGGGCAACTTGCCCAGGTTGTTTTCGAAAAGATCAGGGAATTCACTCAGCGGGTCCAGGGAAATTTGCAGCTTGTGGACTGTTTTTTTTAAATTTTATTTTTTATATCTTTATTTATTAGAGGTACCGTAAGTTACATCAGTGTATATCCCTTATATTGTATTACAGTCATTGTACCCCTTAATTTTTTAAGCTTTAGAAAAGAGAGAAAAGAGAGAGAACCAAACAAGAGCTTGTGGACCGTTTTGTCAAAGGAAATCAGCCCCAGTTCCTGACAGGCCCGATTGCCAAGCAGAGTAACTGAATTAAAGTCCAAGATACAGAAGGTCAAATTCCTCGTAGTTTTTTTCAGCACACATTTCAAGTTGGATTTTCCCAGAGGCAACCAGCACCTCCCCTCCAAAAGCATGTAGAGTGGATTTGTCCTTGATCAGTGGCTCGTTAGTTCTTATCTTGTTGAAGAGGTTGATTGACATGGTATTTAAAACTTTTGCCCCGGTATCCAATTTCACGCCAAAGTGGACATTGTTTACAGATACCGTCACGTTGGATCAGAAAATCTTAGCAGCAGCAGCTGTAATGAATAAACAGTTGGGTCCTCTTGTGAGTTAATTGGACTCTGTTTCGGGGGCGGATTCTTCACGGTCGAGATGGGCCATCAACCTCTGGTGACAATCCTGAACAATTCCATCGACGCCCCGCGCCAGCTCGTTTGCAGCATATGAGGATCAGCTGCAGTGTACGATTTCTCTATTACCTACACTAAGGGTAAGGACATGCACATCACTGACACTCTCTCCATGCACCTTTTTTATTTCAAAATATACTTTATTCAATGATAAATATATATACAATACATTAAACCTTGCGGAAATCCCATCCGACATTTTCGGAGGCTGTACAATAGATCAATACAGTTTCTTTTCCCCAAATTTCCACAAATCAGTCCCCCACTCGTGCCACAAATGGCGTGGGATACCTCCCGTTATATTGAGGGGCGTCTCCACCATACCGTACCCCCCATGTCCAGCAGCGCGGAAGGACTTAGACTGTGGCCCTCCCCCACCGAGCCTTGACGTTGGCTGCACCGAGCTTCAGTGCGACCCTCAGCACGTACTCCTGCAGTCTGCAGCGGGCCAGTCGGCAACATTCCCTGACGGGACATCTCGCTCCGCTGGGTGGTGAACAATGCTCGGGCAGACCAAAGGGCGTCTTTTACCGATTGATGACCCTCCAGTAGCACTCGATTGTCAGCCTCTGAATGTGTCCCTGGGAACAGTCCGTAAATCACAGAGTTCTCTGTGACAGAGCTGTTCGGGATAAAGCGTACCAGGGACCTTGCATTTTTCTTCCTCCCTTCCATTTTTAAGCAAACCCAAGCTCCAAAACCAGACCGTCTCCTCGTCTCCTCTCTTTTACCTCTCCCTCCCGTCTCCCGTCCCGTCTCTCTCTTCCCTCTCTCCCCTCAAAAAAATCCAAAAAACAAAAAAACAAAAAAAAAAAAACCCACCGTCTCCTCACTCTAGCACAGACACAACACATAAAGCAGAGCAAACAAGCACACAAACACCCAAAAGAGGTGGGCAACCGTAGCAAACAAAAAAAAAGTAAAAAGCACAGTAGCACTAGCACAAGCAGCTCAGGCAAAAAGCATAGCAGCCGTCCCGAGGGCAGCGTGCGCTGAGAGTGAGGTTCCGACGGTGCAGGAAGGATCTGACATGGTAGGGGCTCCCCTCACCGCCACCAAGCCAGGTCTTGGTGCATGTTGGTGAGTTCTGGCGATGAGGCATTTTGCCAGACAAGCTGGGCAGTCTGCTCAGGGAACCACGCCAGGAAGCCGTCCATAGAGTCCTTTCCCCTGCAGTGCCTGCAGGACATTCTTTGCTGACCACTGCCCGATGGACATGTAGTCAAAGGTATGTTGGTCCGGAAGAACCCTTCCACCGACGACAGATGGTGGCGGCAATGTCCAGCTGACTGATCCGCGCGGCACATTGTCGTGGCACCTGCGCCAGGCCCATCCTTCGCAACACCGGGGACAGGTAGAACCTCAGCAGGTAGTGACACTTGGTGCCCACGTGCCTTAGCTCTACACTCCGCCTGATGCAGCCACACACGAAGGTGGCCATCAGAATGAGGGCGACGTTGGGCACGCTTTTACCCACGTTGTCTGCTGACTTGTACATTGTGGCCCGTCGCACCCGGTCCATCCTCGACCCCCAGATGAACTGGAAGATGGCCCGGGTGATCCCTGTGGCGTATGAGGGAGGGACAGGCCACACTTGTGCCAAGTACAGCAGCTCCGAGAGCACCTCACACCTGATGACCAAATTCTTTCCCGTTATGGAGAGGGAGCGTTGCCTCCACAGCTCCAGCTTCCTCCCCACCCTGGCTATCCGCTCCAGCCAATTTTTGTTACATGCCTCAGCCCCCCCGAACCAGATCCCCAGCACCTTCAAGAAGTCAGGCTTGATGGTGAAGGGACGAAGATCTGTCGGGCCAGTTGCCCAAAGAGCATGGCCTCGCTCTTCCTGCGGTTCACCCTGGCTCCCATGGCCGACTCAAACTGGTCGCAGATACTAATCAGTGCTGCGGACCGACCCTGGATCCGAGCAGAAGACAGCGACGTCGTCCATGTACAGGGAGTCTTTACTTGAATTGCCCCACTGCCTGCAATGTCACTCCTCTTATGCTCGCATCCTTCCTGATGGATTCAGCAAGAGGTTCAATACAGCAGACAAACAAGACAGGAGAGAGAGGGCAACCCGCCTAACTCCAGACCTTACAGGGAAACTGTCTGATTCCCACCCATTGATTTGGACTGCAACTACGGAAGTTGGTGTAGAGCAGTTTGATCCAATTCCTGATTCCCTCCCCAAAACCCACTTTGAGAGCACATCCCTCATGTACGTGTGCGAAATCCTGTCGAAAGCCTTCTCCTGATCCAAGCTGACTAGGCAGGCATCCACCCGTCTGTCCTGCACGTAGGCGATGGTATCTCTCAGCAGCGCTAGGCTGTCTGAGATTTTCCTGCCAGGTATAGCACAGGTTTGGTCCGGGTGGAATCACCTGTCCCAGAGCAGACTTGACCCGGTTGGCGATGGCCTTAGACAGGATCTTGTAGTCTACATTCAAGAGTGTTATGGGTCTCCAATTCTTTATGTCCTTCATCTCCCCCTTCTGCTTGATAGATTAGGGTGATGTTGCCCTTCCTCATGGAGTCTGACATGCTACCAGCCAGAAAGCATGTCGTTGTACACTTCTAGCAGGTCCGGGCCCATCCAGTCCCACAGAGCCAAATACAACTCGGCCGGTAAGCCATCCGCTTCCGGGAGTTTTATATTCGAGTCAAAGGAACGGATGGAGCCAATCAGCTCCTCTAGGGTCAGTGGTTGGTCCAGACTCTCCCGCTTGCTGTCCTCCAAGACCTCCGTGATTGAGGACAGGAAGTTTTGGGAGGAGGTACTGTCTGTGGTCTTTTGGTCATACAAATCTGTGTAAAAGGATTTGCAGATCCTCAGCATGTCTGTCTGTGAGGATGCTACCGTGCCGTCCTCCTCCCTAAGGCTGTTCATCACAGAGCTCCCCCTGTGAACCTTATGGAAGAAGAAACGTGAGCACATCTCATCCTGCTCCACATGGCGGAACCTAGATCGGAAGATGATCTTGGATGATTCAGAGGTGAAGAGCTGAGCTTGCCGGTCCTTCAACTCTCTAAGTTCCTCCCTCACATCCACCCCGCTCGACTGCAGAAGGAGCAGTTGCTGCAAATCTGTCTGGAGTTGGCACAATTCCCTCTGGCTCTGTCTTGCTCTCCCATGCACCTTGGGCATGTTGCGAACAACATCCCTATGAACAGGAAAATTTCACAGTCCTCGGTGTCAATTTCGTCTCCAGGTTCTCCGCTCACCTTTCAGGTGGGGGGGGGGGGGGGGGGGGAGCATTTGGTCCGCATGCGCTCGCGCCGTGTTAGTAGACCACCAGACAGATATGGCGAGTATGTTTAACTCCATGGTATGGGTGCTCTTCCACACTTAATCTTTAGCGGGAAGGATGTAGATTGATGTTGCATGTTAACCAATCATCTCTAACTCCACCCCACTGTAACACTAACACTTGTTTCCGGCACAGGGAGTCTGAGCAGCCAGGATGTACTGACAACTAATCATCCTTTATGCTGTTAAGTTTCAGTGCTGATTAAAGATGTATTTGAATCACGTACTGAGTCTGGTGTCCGTTTACATAAACCTTCAGGAAATCATACAAAGGTCCATGTGACTTCTTAACTACTTGTCGGAGCAGCTGACTGCCTGTGTAGGAAGGAACTGCAGATGCTGGTTTACACCAAAGATGGAAACAAAATGTTGGAGTAACTCAGCATATTGACTTTTCTAACTTCTAAACCTCTGCTTTCCCTCTCTCTCCATCCCTCCCCATCCTAATTCTACAACCAGTTTGACTGTTGTTAAATGTGATTAACTTTTATCTTTGTATGTTTCATTGTCTCATTCCTCTTAGCTAAGATAATCTATTCCAGTTTACTGGATCACACCCCTTTCATTTCTCCGTTTCACACCTTTCCCTTCCATATCTCTGTGTCTCTCTTTCCCTTGACTTTCTCAGTCTGAGGAAGGGTCTCGAATCAAAACATCTCCCATTCCTCTGTGCAGAGATGCTGCCAGTTCTGCTGAGTTACTCCAGCATTTTGTGTCTATCTTCGGACCAACCAACGAGCTTTGTGACTCATGGATCCCTCCCATCTTTACTCATTTGCAGTTTCCCTCCATTTAGATGAGCAGCCTTGGGTGGAGAAATATTTTGTCTCTGCCCTGAAAACCTGATCCTTTACTTGGAGAGCTCCCTATTTCTAGACACTCAGTCAGAAGCGTCAGCTGTGCACCACTCCATACGAGACGACAGCAATGATTAATCATTCATTATGCTCCTGACCAAGCAGCGGTTCTCACTTTTCAGATTCAGATTCAGATTCAGATTCCTTTATTATCATTCAGACCTTTCGGTCTGAACGAAATTTGTTACCTTGCAGTCATAACATGTAATAAATTAAAACAAAACACACAATAAACACATATTTAACATCCACCACAGTGAGTTCACCAGGCACCTCCTCACTGTGGTGGAAGGCAAAAGTCTTAAAGTCTTTGTCTTTTTCCCCTACTTGTTCCCCCTCTGTACTGAGGCAATCCAGGCCTTCGATGTCATCGTCCACTAGGCCCGCGGCCGAGCCTCCGAAGCCAGGCCGTCACCGCTGCCGTTGCCGGAATGCCGGAACACCACCACAGCTCCCAATCAGGATCGACCACGGGAACGCTGGAGCCGCCGAAGCCCCGAAGCCGGGCCGCTGCTGGAGCACCGCTGGAGAGCCGCTGGAGCGCCGAAGCCCCGAAGCCGGGCCGCCGCTGGAGCACCGCTGGAGAGCCGCTGGAGCGCCGAAGCCCCGAAGCCGGGCCGCCGCTGGAGCACCGCTGGAGAGCCGCTGGAGCGCCGAAGCCCCGAAGCCGGGCCGCCGCTGGAGCACCCGCTGGAGAGCCGCTGGAGCGCCAAAGCCGGGCCGCTGCTGGAGCACCGCTGGAGCAACTGCTGGAGCGCCGAAGCCCCGAAGCCGGGCCGCCGCCGCCGCTGGAACACTGGAGCTCTGAACGCTCGCCACAGCTCCGAGGCCACCAGCTCCGCCATTAGGCCTCAGCACAGACGGAGACGGTGACGGGGGACACGACAAGAAAAGGTCGCATCCCCCGAAGGGAGAGACTAAAACCTTGTTTCTCCCACCCTCCCCTCCCCCCCCCCCCCCCCCACACAAACACAGCCTAATAAACCAAAATTCTAACTAAAACAGACACAAAAAGACGAAAAAAAAGAAAAAAACAGACGGACTGCAGGTGAGCCGCAGCTGCCACGCAGCGCCGCCACTTTCTGCCATGCTCTGATGTTTTGCCATAAGCCGAAAATCCCACTTTATTGCCATCACGACAATGAAGCGGTACTTCCTTCCGTCTATCTCGTTCATGGTGGGATGGGTCTGACCTCCACATTCATTTATCTTTCTATTCACAGCCTTATCCCCACTAGGGGCACCATATGATAGCAGCCTCTGCCTACAGTCTGTCTGTTTTTCCATCTTTTTCGTTATTGTTAGTCTGTTTAAAAAGTATGTTGGAGTTTCCTAGTATTTTTATGTGGGGGAGGTGGGTAGGGACATGGGGAAACCGTTTCTCAGTCACTTACTGGTGAGGATGCAACTATTCTCCGAGTTGCATCTTCCCCCCCCCCCCCCCCCCCCCCCCCCCCGCGGCCTACAAACGTGATTGGCGCGGCCTTTCCTGCCAAAGACCGGACCAGAGCTTCAGCAGCGGCTCAGCATTGGATTGAACGCGGAGCGGGCGATGCCTTACCTGGATCGCCGTTTGAAGCTCCGGAGTGTTGGGCCTGTTGCTTCAACATCGTGGAGCTGTGGTTTGTGGAGCTCAGCCACGGTCGGCGGTGATTTCAACATCGCAGAGTCCTGGGATCCCGTTGCCGAGGGCCGCCAGCGTGAATCTCCGCCCAGCTCAGCCTGCGGACTTCGGAAGCCGCGGTCTCTGGTAGGAAGTGGTCAATTTGGAAGTCCAAGCCGCTGAGGGTTTTCTTCCGTTCCGATGTCGGAGTTCTATCATCCCGGCGAGAGGGCCTGAATATCAGGCCACCTGTTGCGGCGACTGCAGAGGGCTCTGGAGGCCCCGACCACAGGTGAACATCAAAGAACATCAAAGAGGAGGATGACTGAACTTTGGGCCTTCCCTCACAGTGGGAAACTTTGATTCTGCTGAGTGGGGATGTTTATGTTAAAGACTGTTGTGTTCTGTGTTCGTTTTTATTCGTATGGCTGTATGGTGACCCCAAATTTCACTGCACCAATTGGTGCATGTCACAATAAGTGTCTCTTGTCTTGTCTCTATCTTTAGGTATTTCTGCATCAACTGTTCTATACATTGACAGTGGGAATAACTGCTGACATAAGCAATTCAAAGTTCACAGACTTCCTGTAGAAACTGCATTCTTCAACATGCTCCTGCTCAGGATTTTTGGTAAATCACTATTTTGCTGCAACTCGTCCCCGACACATGCTGCAATTATTTATTTTTCTCCTTGCCTTGTGTAATGGAATACAACTGGTTTGGCAGGATAGGATTTTATTTCCCAGAGTACAGAAGTTGGGAGGTCATGTTGTTTGTTTATTTTTGTTAGAAGTAAGTACAGTAGTCTGGTACTTAAGTACCTAATACATAATACATAAATACATATTTTCATTCTTGTACAACTTCATATTTTTGGTGCAATAATAAAAGAACAGTGAGAGAAAAGAGAAATAAAGAGTGTCGAATAGATAGACAAGCAAGTAAAACAGAAAGTAAAAAAAAAAATAAGGGACAGAGGTGAGAAGTTAAAAGATTGAAAGAAAAAGAAAAAAGTAATAAGAAATGAAAGATTAGGAGAGATCTACCTATCTCATATTTTTGCCCATTCGTCACCCAGTTCTGAACCATTTATTTCTAAGGTTATGTTATGTTGCACCATATGCTTGTATAAAGTTGATAAACGGGAGACCAAATCTTTAAGATTGGTCTACTTTGCCTAGTAAGAGGAATCTCATTTCTTCAAGATGTAGCGTTTCAGACATATTTGAGATCCACATTTTGAATGTTGGCGTAGGTGCGTTTTTTCCAAAATTTAAGTATAAGTTTTTTCGCTGTTATTAGACCATAATTAAGAAAGGCTTCTTGGGATATAGTTAGTTTACTTCCCTCTTCCATTGATCCAAAGATAATCAATTCAGTATTGGGGTTCAATTTTGTGTTAAATAGTTTTGTAAAAATTCCAAAAATTTCATTCCAAAATGTATACAGTTTTGTACAAGAGACAAAGGAATGTGCTATAGTGGCATTTTGAGTTAGACATTTGTCGCAGATGGGGGAAACATTTGAAAATATTTTATTCAGTCTTGTTTTCGAATAATATAATCTATGTAAAATTTTAAATGAATTAGGTTATGTCTTACATTCATTGAACATTTGTTTACATATAATAGATTTTTATCCCATCTATCGTTCGGAATTTTTATCAATAACTCTTGTTCCCAGTCTCTTCTAATTGCTTCTGTCGTTGGTGTTTCTATATTTTAGAATTATATTATATAAGTAAGATATTAAATTGCTTGATTCTGCCTTTCTATTCATTCCTTCCTCCAGTAGATCTGGGGTTAAAGTTTGATATCCTTGTATATACTTTTTCAAATAATCTTGAATTTGAAGGTATTTGAAAATATTGATTACTTTTCAAATTATATTTTAGTTGTAATTGTTGGAATGATAAAAGTTTTCCCATTTCATACATATCTCCCATCATTTTAATTCCTATTCTTTCCCAATGGGTAAACGTTTTATCAATAATGGATGGTTTGAATGAGGGATTATTAGCTATTGGAGAAAGAAGCGATAATTTTTCTTAATTTTAAAGTTAATTTTATTTGTTTCCAAATTCGTATTATACTATGAATAATTGGATTCTTCTTGTATATTACATTGTTCAATTTTATCGGGGAAAGAAGGATCGCTCCTATATTATAAGGGGAACAATCCTCTTTCTCCATTCTTATCCAATCTACCTGTGGGCAGAACTGTCCAACCAGTAGATTATATTTTTAATATTCACTGCCCAATAATAATACAATAAGTTAGGGAGTGTCAGTCCCCCTGATTCTTTAGATTTACACAAGTGTTTATTTTTTAATTCTGTGTGATTTATAATCCCATATAAGTTTATAATATCAGAATCTAATTTTTTGAAGAATTTTTTAGGTAATGTATATTGGTATTGATTGAAATATTACAATATTTGTGGTAAGAAGATCATTTTTATCGCGTTTATTCTGCCTATTAATGACATCGGTAGTGTCTTCCAAAATTTAATCAGCCCATTTAATTTAGTTAATAAAGGCATATAGTTTGCGTTGAGTAATGATTTATAGTTCCTAGTAATTTGGATGCCCAAATATTTAATTTTTTCTGTTGTAATTCTAAAAGGGAATTTCAACAGATGTGTCGACTCTTGAGGTTTTATCGTCATAATTTCGCTTTTGTTCCAATTTATTCTATATCCTGAAAAAGAACCAAATTCCTCTATTAAATTTAGTATATTTGGTATGCTAATTTGCGAATTTGTAATATATAATAATATGTCATCTGCATATAATGAAATTTTATTATTTGAGTGTTTGGTAATATACCCATGAATGTTCGGATGGCTTCTTATACTTTCAGCTAAAGGCTCTATCACTAGTGCAAAAAGCAGGGGCGATAACGCGCACCCTGCCTATTGCCCCTTGTTAAGTGGAATTTCAGGGATAATATATTATTAGTCAGTATTCTAGCCGTCGGCTTATCATATAAATAGTTTTACCCATGAAATAAAATTATCTCCCATATTAAATTTTTTCCAATACTTTGAATAAATATTGCCATTCTACTTGATCAAAAGCTTTTTCTGCATCCAATGAAATAATTGCTAGTTCTTCTTCAGTATTATGTGAGTACATTATATTAGACAACCGTCTCAAATTGTTAAATGAGTATCTCTTTGGTATGAACCCTGTTTGGTCCGGATTTATTAGTTTACTAACATATTTACTCAATCTTCTCGCTAGGGTCTTCGTTAATATTTTTTGGTCTGTATTTAGGAGTGCAATAGCTCTATATGAGCCTGGGTCTTCTAGATCTTTATCCTTTTTTGGTATAAGTGTAATAGTTGATTCAGTTAGTGTTTCTGGTAGTTTATTTTCTTTAAAAATGTATATATATAAAATCTTGCAACCGTGGAGAAATTATTTCGTAGAATCTTTTATAGAATTCATTACTGAAGCCATCTGGTCCTGGGGTTTTTGCCGTTCTTCAACGAACTAATTGTTTTCTCTATTTCCTGTAGTGTAATCTGAGCTCCTAATGCCTCTTGTTCCACCATATTTAATTTTGGAAGATTACAATTATCTAAGAAATTTGCAATTTGAGTATTATTTGCAGAGTTTTCGATGTATATAAGTTTTGATAAAATTGAGCAAATCTTTTATTAATATCTTTAGGTAGTGTTAGTAATTCCCCTTTGTCTGATTTAATTTTAGTAATTGTATTTTTCTGTGTCCCTTTTTTTCAGTTGGCGTGCTAGGAGTTTATGAGGTTTATCACCAAATTCAAAATTTTCTTGTTTTGTAATTTGAAATAATCTCATTATTCTGGCCGATAAAATTTTATTTAGTTTATATTTTAGTATTATTATCTTATTATGTTTATCTATAGTTGGTTCTTTGGCATTTTCTGAATCTAATTGTCTAATTTCTTGTTCTAACTGCAATTGTTCAGTATTATTCTTTTTATTTTGGAAAGCTTGATATGAGATTATAATTCCTCTAATAAATGCCTTAAAAGTTTCCCATAATAAAGAGGGTGAAATATCTGGTGTATCATTTGTCTCAAAGAAGAATCTCATCTGCTCTTTTAAATATGTGCAACCTTGTGAGTTATTTAAAATTTGGGGGTTAAACCTCCAAAACGAATTTTTATCGGCATTCCTTCTAATTTTAAAGAAAAAGTTAACGGGGAATGATCAGAAATGATACTATTATGATAATTTAGAATTATATGTATATGGAATTAGTTTTGTGTCCCACACTAAGAAATAATCAATACGTGAATATGTTTTATGTACTGTTGAATAAAATGAATATTCCCTACTTACTGGGTTAGCGATCCTCCATACATCTGTTATATTAGAATTTTTCATGTATGTATTTAGGAGTTCACTCGTTTTAGATTTTATGTTAGTCCTTTTTTGTTTTGCTGATTTATCCAAGTATGGATCTAAAACACAATTCAAATCTCCCCCTATTATCACATTTTGATGATTAAGTTCTGAAATTATATCCAAAATTTTACTAAAAAATTGGGGTTGTCAAAATTAGGAGCATAAATATTTATCAAAGTAAGTGGAGTAGAATAAATTTCTCCGTAACTATGACGTACCTCCCCTCTTTATCTGCTATAGTATTCTTTAATTTAAATGGTATACCTTTACGAATGATAATAGCCGTGCCTCTAGATTTAGAAGTAAATGAAGAGTAGTATGTTTGCCCAATCCAATTTGCCTTCAATCTTATCTGTTTTGATATTTCAGATGCGTCTCTTGTAAGAAAATAATGTCACTTTTTAAGGCTTTTAATTGGGCAAAGATCTTACCCCTTTTAATTGGTTCATTAGCGCCCCTTATATTCCAACTACAAAACGTGATTCCTCCAGTTTTATTTTGTTTATCGTCTTGCATTATGGATCATGTTAATACCTTTACTTCATATGGTGCAACCAAGAACCTTATAAACTCCAGAGAAGGATGATCATCCCCAGCTGTTAAGTTTTGTTGGCATCTCTCCTTCAGAATAAACCTTGAAAAAGACCAGAAAGTGTAGAGTCGTGAAAAGATAATTAACAAACAAAAAGTGATATTATAATATCCAAAAATAAAGATATTATAATTAAAAACAAGCCACCAACAGGTGGTAGAAAAAATTGTTATTGACTTCCGTAGATGTTTTTATATGTTTCGCTCTGCCCCCTTGACCAATTATTATTAATTGGAAGAGAGAGCGATACAAAGTTCAAAATTATATATATATATATATAATAAAACATACTCCAATAGCTAGATTAGAAATTTATCTTCCAGGAGGAAAAACAAAATAAAAAAGTGTTTCCAAATTAATTATATATTTAAATATAACAGTAATTATGTTAGTTTTATATATCCATATCTATCAATATGCCTAGATTTATTACAATTAAGTCTCAAACTTTTGTATCAGACAACACAGGTCCCAAGGGGTTAACCAAATTCAGACCCTTGGATAATTTCCAAGTATCTGAATCTCCTCCCCCCTTTACGCACGATCTAGATTAAGTCTACTGTATCCATAAAATTGTTTAGTATGTTATTATTACTACCCAATTTTATTAATTATATTTTATGTTAGTATGTATTATATGTTTCTTAAATCGTATTCTATATTACACTATATTCTCAATTATTTTCCCCGCCACAGTTTCTCTTCTTTGTCAGTCCTTTGTTGAAATGAAAACTTAAAATCCGACCTTGAATTAACATTCCACAGATAAAGTCTAGACAGTGCCTCGAGGAAGATTCGCCATTTTAACAAGAGCAGTCTTTTTTGTATGTTAAAAAAAAAGAGACACAGTCCTTTCTTTGTCGCTTCTCCTCGATGTTATTGTAGGAGACCAACTCCTAACGATCAGTAGGCCTCCTTTGTGATACTTTGTGCATATTTAAATGCCTCTTCTTGGATCCGTGAATGCACGTTCAAACATGGTTATAAGAAATTCTCAATTTAGCGGGATATACTATCCCATATCTTACTCCCGAGACCTCTTTCAGTAGTCTTCTCGTGTTTGTAAACTTATTCCTCTTTTCCATGACTTCAGCTGGAAAATCACGGAAGAATCTTAGTTTGTCTTCTCCAAACATCAAATTCCCTCCATATGGAATCTTTTTCATAATTCCTTCCAAGGTTGAAATGTCATAGAATTTCAGAATAATCTGTCTTGGGGGGCAGTTAAGCTTGCTTGAGCCTTACGTCGGACTCGGTGAGCCATATCTATTCTCGGGGCTTCAGGCAGCTTAAGTACTTGTTTGAGTAAATTGGCAGCAAACTCCTGAAAGTTTTGTCCAATCTCCTTTCCTTCTTTTAATCCAATTATCCTCAAATTTTGTCTCCTTGATCTTGCCTCAAGTCCGTGCATTTATACTTCATTTTAGCAAGCTCCCTCCCAATGATTTCTTGTTCCTGTTTTAGTCTCTTTATCTCCTTAGCCATCTCAGTTATCGTATTGTCCATTCCTTCCATAGCCACCTCAGTAATTTTAGCATTGTATCCAGATTTTTATTACAATCCTTATCAACCTGCTTAATTTTTTTATTTAAATCCTCCTCAACTTCGACCACACGTTTGGTTAAGTCATCAATTTTCCCCTCAGCGTATCATTACCTTGTTTAATTTTTTCAGAGAGGCTTTTGTCCAGCACGAGGTTCTCCTCTCGTATCAGTTTTGAAATAACTTCAGTGACTGAAGCTAATACTGACTTTTCCAGGTGTTCCATTTGTTCCTCCATTAAAGTCAATTCTGTAGAAGGATTTCGGGAATCAACTTCTTCTTCTGAACTTCCAGCTGATGTTTGAGGGGATTGAGGAGTCTTTTCAGGTTTTTTCAAGTAGGCTCTTGTAGCAGGTCTTGAAGTGGCTTTTGCAGACTTCTGGCGAGGTTTCTGTTTTTTTCATTTAAAACTGCAATTATTCTCTGTTATCAGCAGGATTCTGATAACACACAATTAAATAGCAGCTCCGGTAGTTATTTTCAGAACTCCCCCGTCTTCCAACTCATATTTTAGCACATTAAAACATTCTTCGGGAGCAGAGCGAAACAGCGACGTCTCTCACCCCACCATTGACGCCACGGAAGTCATGTTGGGAGGTCATGTTGCAGTTGTGTTAAAGACGTTGGCGGGACCGCATGTAGAATATTGTGTTCAGTTCTGGGCATCATGTTATAGGAAAGATATTGTCAAGCTTGAAAGAGTCCAGAGAAGATTTACGGGGATGTTGACAGGACTAGAGTGTCTGAGCTCCAGGGGGAGGTTGAAGAGGCTCAGTCTGTATTCCTTGGAGTGCAGGAGGATGAGGGGTGACCTTGAGCAAATGGAGCTTAGATGGGGCATGTTGGCTGGTATAGGTGAGTTGGGCCAAGTGGTTTCTCACAGTGATTTTATTTCGGAGTCACGTGAGTGATTCTGTGAAGAAGCCCCGCCAATCCGCGTGCGCGTCATTACGTCAGACGCATGGCGCAACGATGAGCTGGCAAGGCGCAGTTCCACCAGCGGTAAGTTAAAAACACGCAGGTAAGTTTAAGAAAAAACTTACTGTGGTCATTTTCTTGAGGTAAGGTTGGTTTACAGGAGCCAGCAGGACCATGGAGAAGACGCTGAAGGGAAGGCCGAGATGCGCCGCCAGGAAGTCAGCTGAAAAAGACCGCGGGAGTGCGGTCAGCGGGCGGGCGCCCATTTCGCCTTCGGAGCCGCCGGCAGTTCAGCCAGCGTCAGCTATTCCGGTGCCAATTCAAGGCACCATAGCTACTCCTGTGGGGAGGAAAGCCACAAAAAAATCATTAAGGCCCGTGGACTCTGATGAGTCGGGCCAGGAAGGTTCTCCTCCCTCTATGAGGGACGTCTGGGGACGTCAAGATAAGATGAGGCACATAATGGAACTGATGCTCCATCGTGATATATTCCAGGATGAATTCTATATCCGTGGGTCACCCCATGGGTCTGTGGCAGCAGCCTCTACTAGAGGACTGTATAGGGAAGATCTGCTCCGTGTAGAGGAGCCTTATATCCACAGGTCTTCTTGTGGGCCCATGGCAGCAGCACCTTTAGAAGGGCTGCATGATGTCTCCCTCATGGAGGAGGTGAGCATTCCAGGGCAGTTTTGTTCTGACCCTGAGATTGTATGTATTGCGGAGGAGCATACCCTAAGGCATGAGAGTCAAGCTCCAGATGTGCCAGATATAGCATGTAAATTCGCCATACCAACAGGAACTGGTGAGCCAATGGAAGATAACCTAAGTGCCCACTGTTAACCAGGCCATCTGGGGGGAAATGGGTGTAAGCATGAGAGCAGAAGAGGTAAGGCTGAAAAAGGTCTTAAAATTGGTCGGGTGAGGCATTATGGCCTTTGGAAGATCAGTGGAAGGGGCGCCCCTGTCTAATACACAGCAGGATGCTTTGGCACTTTTGAGCAATGCGCACTTTGAACTAAATTGCCTCGTAAAAATGCAATAAGACCAACTCTAAATCCAAAGTTTGCAGGGTTGTGCAGAACAACTAAGGTGCAGCCGCCGAACCTGTTGTTTGGTGAGGATCTGTCAAAACAGGTCAAAGAACTGGATGATGAGGCAAAGACGGTTGGCCACATTAAAGCACAATCGACCGGGAGAATTACGTTGAGTCGATTACACCCCTATAGATGGTGCAATGAGGCTGGTTCGGGTCAAGGACCAAGCTGAGCTCTGCCATCTTTACGCAATTGGCGTACACCAACATTTACTCCCTCCAGAACCCGGAGGCTAAAGTATCCACCTACAACAATGGAGGTACGTACATCTGGTTCTGTTCAGGACATGTCATATATGGATCAGTCACGAGTTGGGGGTAGATTGCAGTTGTTCTTTAATGAATGGTGCTCCTTAACATCAGACCCGCTTATACTGGACAGAATTCAAGGGTTTCGAATTGAGTTCATTTTAAAATTGTGTCCACCCATACAACATACACCGAGTTGGACATTGGTGTTTTCAAAACCAGAAACTTTACAGGTAAATGCTGAAATTGAAACATTATTTACGAAAGGTGTAATTGAAAAGTCGGTTCATCAACCTCACCAGTTTGTGTCCAATATATTTCCTAGTCAAAATAAGGATGGTGGGTGTCAAGTAATTCTTGATCTAACTCGACTGAATTCCTATGTCCAGTATGAACATTTCAAAATGGAAACTTTTGTTACTGCAAAACAATTGGTTTCCAAAGGATGTCGTATGGCAAGTATAGATCTGAAAGATGCATATTATTCAGTACCGATTCATTACGATTATTGGAGATATTTGAAATGTAGTTGGATGAGACAACTATGGCAGTTTAAAGCATTACCTAATGGGTTAACCTCAACTCCTAGATTATTTACAAAGTTGTTGAAACCAGTGTTGGGTTTACTCCGGGCTCAGAATCATATTGTGTTGACCTATTTGGATGATGTTCTAATCATAGGCAAGATTCAGGAAGCAGTTGAATTAGCTGTTTCAGTTACTAAACATATGTTTGAAAGGTTGGGTTTCTCATCCATCCAGCTAAATCCAAATTGATACCATTAAGGATCATTGATTATTTGGGGTTCACCACTAATTCAACTAACATGTTAGTAACTCTGCCTGGAGGCAAGAGATTGGAATTAATGGAAGCTTGTAGCAATCTTGTTGATGAGCAGCAATCCTCCATCTGTCGAGTGGCTAGTGTAATTGCAAAATTAGTGGCTGCTTTCTCTGGAGTGCAATTTGGGCCTTTACATTATCAGAATTTGCAACAAACTAAGGAACAGGCACTCAAAACACATGCAGGTCATTTCGATAGACTCATGCAGTTGCCAGTTGAAGCTATCACTGAGTTACAGTGGTGGGTATCGAATGTTTCACGTTGCTCTAGTAAAATTCTGGTTAATCAACCTTCAGTTGTTTTACAAACTGATGTGAGTGCCTTGGGATGGGGAGCCACTGATACCATTTCTAGCTGCGGCGGCAGATGGAATGTGCATGAGGCATTAATTCTTCAGATGTATGGTAATAACTATTTAGAATTGTTAGGAGCATTCTATGGCTTAAAAGCATATTGTTCAACTATGCATGATTTGCATGTTCAGCTCCAGATTGATAACACTGCAGCAGTTGCATATGTTAATCACATGGGTGGAATTAAGTCGGTATCATGTGAGAAGCTGGTTAACCTTATTTGGCATTGGTGTATTGCAAGGAACATTTGAATTTCAGCAATCTACTTACCAGGTAGACATAACATGGTGGCAGACACCAGGTCACGAAAATTCAATGACAACACAGAATGGATGTTGAATGGATGTTGAATGTTAAAAATGGTGTCGACAAGTATGGGTTGCCGGACATTGATTTGTTTGCATCCAGGCTAAATCACCAGTTACCAAAGTATGTTTCATGGGAGCCGGATCCAGGGGCAGTAGTGGTAGATGCATTGGGTGGTATGTTCTTTTACGCTTTTCCCCATTCTGCCTCTTCAGTCCATGTCTCATTAAGATTGAGCAGGACTCTGCTTCAGGCGTTTTGCTAGTCCCCGACTGGCCTACACAACCATGGTTCCCACTCGTTCTGAGACTGATCACACAGCCTTTTATGGTTGTCTCCAAATGCAGCAACCTGTTGGTTCACCCTGTGACAGGAGAGAGTCATCCTTTACATGATCGTATTAATCTATTGGTTTGCAGATTCTGATGAGGATGTTCCTGGCGCTCAGACTATCAGATCGTACGGTGGATGTGATTACTGCAGCCTGGAGGGATAGTACTAAGAAACAATACGTATCTCATATCAAAAAATGGGAGATGTTCTGCTTGCAGTCAAATATATCTTATCACACTGCAAGCATACCTGATGTATTGGAGTTCCTTGCCACATTATATTTTGATGAGCGACTGAGTTATAGTGCCATCAACAGTGCCAGAAGTGCATTGTCCTCCTATTTATGGCAGGGGTCGGGACAACATTCTGTTGGGTCTCATCCTTTGGCGTCCCGATTCATGAAGGGTATTTTTAACTGTAATCCTCCTAGGCCTAGGCATACAGAAATCTGGGGTGTGAGCATAGTTGTCACACTACTTCATCAATGGGCTCCAATTACATCTCTGTCTTTGCAAAGACTCATCCATAAATTGGTCATGCCCATGGCGCTCGTTTCAGCGCAACGTGTCCAGACATTGCAAAAACTACGACTGGACAGCGTGGTTTCTTCTGGAAATAATATTACATTTTATGTTTATGATTTAATCAAACAAAGCAGGCCAGGGACGCCTGGGATGAAACTGAGTTTTATGGCATATCCCATTGATCTGCGGCTATGTGTAGTTACGCACTTATGACAGTATGTCGAGGTCACCAAGAGCCTTAGAGGCTCGGAAATTACGATGCTCATCAGTCACAAAAAACCTCATGAGAAGGTGTCAGTACAGACCATTTCTAGGTGGCTGAAACAAGTTTTGGATTGTGCCGGAGTGGACACTGATGTGTTTAAATTTCATTCCACCAGGGCGGCATCAACATCCGCAGCGAGGGCACTGGACGTCCCTTTAGACCAAATCCTCGGGGCTGCCGGATGGTCCAGTGAAGGGACATTGCAATGGTTTTATAATAAACCTGTCCTTACGCCAGAAGTATTTGGGCATGCTATTTTGAGTTCTGTTTTGTAACTATCCCCTGGGAGAGAGGAGTCGTTATTGTCTCTTTTGTTTATTAAAACATTAACATGTACAATTTGAACTATGTTGAATACATTATTTGTTTATCCTATGTCAACTGAGGCAGTGTGTCATATGGACCTGTAACTATGGCATGAAATCACAGAGCTTTGAAATCTTCACGGAACCACTCACATGACTCCGAAGTAAAATAGTAAGATTAAATGAGAACTTACCAGTTTGAAGTTTGATCTTTATTTTATCAGGAGTTACGATGATCGATTACGTGCCCACCACTCCCGGCCCTCATATCACAAAGGTCATCTGGTAGTTCTAATCTTTGAGTCTTACTATGTTACTTCGACTGTTGTTATCTGTGATTTCACACCGCTGCTTTGAAGATTGACGCGCATGCGGACTGGCGGGGCTTCTTCACGTAATCGCTCATCGTAACTCCTCATAAAATAAAGATCAAACTTCAAACTGGTAAGTTCTCATTTAATCTTACTATTTATGCTCCATGACAGAAGTAGGGTGGTTGAGAAAGCATGGTGTGCGACTACGTATCACCTCTGCATCTCAACAACACCCCTGCGCTGATCATTACTTTTCATTGTAAACATTGGTTGTTTTGCTGAAAGTCGGGTAAATCACATTTGGTGTGATCTCTCTGAAACTGTACGGTTAAGCTATCTGACCTACTTAGAGATGCAAATGAATGAAATCATAGTGGAACAAAATTCAGCACCAAGGTTCACTTTTAATCTGCGTTCATTAAATACTCAACCATTTTCCTCTCACCTTCCAGCCCACCAGCCTTTGCATTCAGCAGATCCTCCTTCACAAGTTCCATCCACCCCAACCAGGTTTCACCATCAAACCCATGATCTCCTCCCCTCACCCGAGTGACCCAGGATCTATTCTTCAGTCACCGTTTACTACTCCCCATCCCACGGCGCTTCACCTTGCACCCACCGGTGATGCAGCACCTGTCCCTTTCATCTCTTCCCTTTCCACCATCCAGACACCTTATATTTTCCGGTGAACTAGCATTGACTTGAACTATGTTCTGTCCACAGGAGTGTTTCCCAGTTCCCTGCCGTTTTAATTTACAGTCCCGCTCCCACCCTAGCCGTTCCACCTGTGTCTCCTGCACTGTTAAGGTGATCCCAGCATAAACTCAGGGAACAACACCTCACCTTTGGTTGGGCACCGTGCAGCCTTCTGGGCTCAGAGTGGAATTCTCCAACTTTAGGTAACTTTCATTCTGTTTGTATCAGGTCTGGGCATCTTTGTAAACCAGCATCTGCAGTTCCTGCTTACATATTTGTCAGGTGACTCATTTGCATTCATTTGTACAGACTGACCCTGTAGGAATGTCCCACTCAACCAGATATACGACACCACACAGATCTTTACATCATCCCTACACCGCACAGATACATCAACTATCAAAGCATAATTTGGCCAGAAGAGAAAAAAAGAATGAATGAATAAGTCCATCTGCCAAGTATTCCTTCTTAGGCTCCCTTCGGTTATGGCTGACCATGGATGTCTCGAGGTTGCTATTCCCAATATGGAGGACTCCTGTGTGTGACTTTAACGTGGGGAGCCTGCTGCACAGACACCACCCCATGGTCCTTGACAGATCTGGGTCAGGATCCAGTGACATGGAGTCTAAGACGACTGGAGACCCTTTTCTGCTGCAGTCTTCATCCGCCTTCACAGCCATTGTGACGCTCCACTAAGGTCAGCCATCGCCCCCCGCCGGAGGCCAAGTATTCACATACAAGGAATTTGCCTTGGTGCTCCACCCGCAAGTGACAACATGACATACAGTGACAGTTAGGAATGACATAAAACATTAATAATAAAACATTATCGATTAAAGGTCAAGAGTTCCACTACTTTATTGGTTTTTAATTGATAAATACATATTTTACAAATGTACACTGGAGCTTGCAGACCAGAAGTTTGGAGATAAGGATCAATTGATGTTATGTTTCAGGTGGGGCAAACGTTGACATTACTTTCAACTCCACACAAAGGATGCTTGCAATGAGAGAGATGAATCGGAATGCAAAGTGGCAGTTTTGAAAGCTTCCTTCCTGCGCTGGTTTCAGCTCTGCAGAATGCTGCAACTTCCCATGAACCGCTCCAGCAGCACACAATGTCTCGGTCTTGCACAGCTCATATTGGAGCACATTGTTCCAAGCATCACCAGGGCTGCATCCGGCCCTGAACGTCTGCACACATCAATTCCTCACGAAACAGCCCGTGGCACATCTCAGCGACGGCCTACATCATCTCTGGAAGAGAGGCATCACAATTTACTAGTAGCACGCTCCTTAAAAGCCAGGCCAATCAGTAGTGGGGGAGGGCAAGAGGTCACTTCCCTTTAGTCTGGAGATACAACGTGGAGACTAGAGAGCGATCCTGACCTACCATCTACCTTAATGGATACCCTCAAACTATCTTTAATCGGACTATATCTTGCACTGAAAACTATTCTATTCATTCCGTGTCTGTACACTGTGGACAGCCTGATTATGCTGACTGGACAGCTCTCAACAATATAGTGTTTCACTATATTTCACTGTGCCTTGGTACAAGTGACAAGAAAGTAAACTAAACGGGCCCTCCGGTCCACCAAGTCTGCACCAACCAACGATCACCATTCACTAGTTCCATCCTACACACTAGGGGCAATTTACAGAAACCAATTGCCCCACAAACCTCGTTCAGTTCCTGCTCGTCTTTGGTGTGTGGGGGGGAAACCGGAGCAACTGGAGAAAATGCGTGCGGTCACAAGGACCAACGTACAAACTCCGTACAGACAGCGCTCGTTGCCAGGATCGAACCCAGGTCTCTTGCACTGTAAGGCAGCAACTCTACCGCTGCTTGTTAACTGCAGTGTAATAATTACTATTTTGTTTAAAAATGCGGTTTGAGCAAAAAGAGAAATGTTTGCAAAGTTACATCATCCTTCCTTTCCAAATATGCTTGGCTGGTCTTGCCCAAAAATCACTGAAACATTACCGGGCAGAGTTTCAGCACAGTGAACTACACTAGAAATCAAATTGTTCCATCTAGTCAAGTCAACTCAATTTTATTTCTATAGCACATTTAAATAACAACTCTCGTTGGTCAAAGTGCTTTACATTGGTGGAGGTACTAACGTTATACAACAGCGGTTCATAGATTAAGTACATACATAAATACATACATATAGCCCTCCCTCAGAGAACGTCGAGAAAAGCTTGAGAGTAAAGATGAGTTTTAAGTCTAGACTTAAGAGTCGATGGAGGGGGCAGTTCTGATGGGAAGAGGGATACTTTTCCACAGACTAGGATCTGCAACCGCAAAGGCGCGGTCGCCCCTGAGCTTATGCCTAGACCGCGGGATGTTCAGTAACCCCAAGTCGGCCGACCTGAGGGACCTGGAGGTGGTGTGGTGGGTAAGCAGACTTTTGATGTGGGGGGGGGGGGGGGGGGGGGGGGGGGGGGGCAAGCCCATTAAGGGCTTTGTGGACATAAAGAAGGATCTTGAAATTTATTCGGAACCGCACAGGGAGCCAGTGGAGAGTGGCCAGAATCGGGGTGATGTGGTCCCTTTCTCGGGTGCCCGTCAGCCGTCTCGCTGTGGCGTTTTGGGCCAGTTGCAGGCGGGACAGGGAAGATTGGCTGATGCCAGTGTAAAGGGAGTTGCAGTAATCGAGGAGGGAGGAGATAAATGTGTGGGTGATCTTTTCGAGGTAATCAAACTGGAGGAATGGTTTTATTTTAGCTGTTGTCCGAAGCTGGAAGAAGCTAGCTTCTACCATGGCATTGACTTGTTTGTCAAATTTCAATGCCGAGTCAAATATCACGCCAAGGATTTTGACGTGAGCTTTGAGTAATGGGGTAAGGCTTCCAAGGCTGCCGGCTATCATTTTGATTTGATCCAATCCTTTAGCTCATTTCAATCTTGAGTTTAGAGATTATGGATCAGGATTTCTGGATTAAAGATCACCATTTTTAAACAGTGAATCAGTGAATGTACTTCAGTGTACAGAGAGATTTGTTGAGATTTTTACCCAGGCTAATAACAGATTACACTCATCCAACCTTAATTTGTTACATTCCTGTTCAGTGATGATACGAGGGCAGGCATGGAAACCGTTACATTGACACACAAATTCAACGCTTTCAGTATTAAACATGTGAACTAGATTGCAGTGCAAAGTCAGAATGACTTTGATTCACAGTGGCGCAGCGGGTGGAGCAGCTGCCTTGCAGCGCCAGAGACACGTGTTTGATCCGAGCCTCGGGTGCTGTCTGTGTGGAGTTTGCTCGTTCTCCCTGTCACAGCGCGAGTTCCCTCCAAGTTCCTCTGGTTTTTCCCACATCCGAAAGACATGCGGGTTTGTACATTAATTTGTCTCTGTAAATTGCTCTCGACATGTAGGGACTTGATATGAATGTGGGATAACATAGAACTAGTGAGTTCAAGAGAGAGCTAGATAGGGCTCTTAAAGATAGCGGAATCAGGGGATATGGGGAGAAGGCAGGAACGGGGTACTGATTGTGAATGATCAGCCATGATCACATTGAATGGTGGTGCAGGCTTGAAGGGCCGAATGGCCTACACCCATTGGCTATTGTCTAGTGCGAACAGGTGATCGATGGTCAGTGTGGACTTGGTGAGCCCAAAGGCCAGTTTCCATGCTGTGTCTCTAAACTAAACGGCACAAAACTGAACAGTACTTCTCCTTGTTCAAATACTTTATTGCCAAGACAGTGTCAATATGTAGTTATTGTTATAACGTAGGAAACACTGAAACCTAATTATACACAGTCCGCTCCCTCTAAACAGTGATATTGTACACACACACAGCCTGCTCAGTGACACAAGAAAGCTGGAACCTGGAGCAAAACGCGAAGTGCTGGAGGAACTCAGTGGGGAAGGCAGCATCTGTGGAAGCTAAACTAAGGAAATGGACAGGACAACAAAGTTTCATATCAGGACTCTTCAGCCTGCTCGGAACACTAACATTGCCTGGAACAGGTTATTAAAGGGAATAGTTATTGCCTTTATCCTCTATCTGTACACTGTGGATGGCTCAATTGTAATCAGTCTTTCTGCTGACTGGATAGCACACAACAAATAAAAACCTTTCACTGTTCCTCGGTACAAGTGACAAGAAACAAAACCGGTCGACCTTTCTTTAAATATAATGGCAGGTGGTTGTTGCAGATTCTGCCTGATGGGGTCCGGTACTGATGTTGTTGGCCCCAAACTACCCTGCAGCATCAACCAGACACGAGCAAGCTTCCTGGCCAATGTGTCTCTGTGAACGGACACGAGTGAAACGGATGTTGTGGGGATGACAACTTCACAGCTTAGTGAGCACATTCACAACTGCACTTCCTGCACTGTTACAGCAAGCACTGCTCCAAAACACACGGTCACGGCTACAACACATTCTGGTCACCCACAGATTGCTTTTTTAAACTTATTAACCATATAACCATATAACAATTACAGCACGGAAACAGGCCCTCTCGGCCCTTCCAGTCCGTGCCGACCATTTGTTTTCCCCTAGTCCCATCTACCTGCACTCAGACCATACCCCTCCATTCCCTTCACGTCCATATACCTATCCACTTTACTCTTAAATGTTAAAATCGATCCTGCCTCCACCACTTCTGCTGGAAGCTGATTCCACACAGCCACCACCCTCTGAGTAAAGAAGTTCCCCCTCGCGTTACCCCCAAAACCTCTGTCCCTTATTCTCATGTCATGCCCTCTTGTTTGAAACTTCCCTACCCTCAATGGGAAAAAACGTATCCACGTCAACTCTGTCTATCCCTTTCATCATTTTAAAGACCTCAATCAAGTCCCCCCTTAACCTTCTGCGCTCCAAAGAATAAAGACCTAACTTGTTCAACCTTTCTCTGTAACATAGTTGCTGGAACCCTGGCAACATTGTAGTAAATCTCCTCTGTACTCTCTCTATTTTGTTGACATCCTTCCTATAACTAGGCGACCAAAATTGTACACCATACTCCAGAATTAGTCTTACCAAGGCCTTGTACAATTTTAACATTACTTCCCTACTCCTATATTCAATGCTCTGATTTATAAAGGCCAGCACACCAAAGGCTTTCTTTACCACCCTATCTACATGCGATTCCACCTTCAGGGAACTATGCACAGTTATTCCTAGATCCCTCTGTTCCACAGCATTCCTCAATTCCCTACCATTTACCATGTACGTCCTATTTTGATTTGTCCTGCCAAGATGTAGCACTTCACACTTATCAGCATTAATCTGCCATCTTTCAGCCCACTTTTCCAAATGGCCCAAATCTCTCTGTAGACTTTGAAAATCTACCTCATTATCCACAACACCACCTATCTTAGTATCATCTGCATACTTACTTATCCAGTTGTCCACCCATCATCCAGATCATTGATGTACATGACAAACAACAGTGGACCCAACAACAGATCCCTGAGCACCCCACTGGTCACCGGCTTCCAACCTGACAAACAGCTATCCACCATTACTCTCTGACATCTCCCATTTCAGCCACTGTTGAATCCATCTTGCTACTCTGCCATTAACACCCAAAGATTGAACCTTCTTAACCAACCTTCCATGGGGAACCTTGTCAAAGGCCTTACTGAAATCCATATAGACAACATCCACTGCTTTACCCTCATCAATTTCCCTAGTTACCGCTTCAAAAAATTCAAGAAGGTTTGTCAAACATGACCTTCCAGGCACAAATCCATGTTGACTGTTCCTGATCAGACCCTGTTTATCCAGATGCTTATATATATATTTTTTTTTAAATGGGACATGTGGAAACCACAAACAAGGACGACATTTACTGCCCATCCCCATTTCCTCATGAACAATGTGGTTGCTAGCACAGTGCAACAACCGTATTCATAAGTGATAGAAGCAGAATTAGGCCATTCGGCCCAACAAGTGTACTCTGCCATTCAATCATGGCTGATCCATCTCTCTGTCCGAACCCCATTCTTCTGCCTTCTCCCCATAACTCCTGGCACCCACACTAATCAAGAATCTATCTATCTCTGCCTTAAAATATCCACTGTGTCGTCCACAGCCATCTGCATTAAAGAATTCCACAAACTCACCACCCTCTGACTAAAGAAATTCCTCCTCATCTCCTTCGGATAGTCCAGAGGTCTCCAGTGAGGTAGATGGTAGGTCAGGACCACTCGCTAGTTAGTGATAGGATAGTGCAGTTGCCTGATAACAGCTGGGGAGAAACTGTCCCTGAATCTGGAGGTGTGTGTTGTCACATTTCTATACCTCTCGCCTGATGGTAGAGGGGAGAAGAGGGAGTGGCCAGGGTGAGTGACTGGTAGTGGTGTATGACTGGCTGATTTTACAGACCAGTTTAGTTTATAGACTATTAGTTTAGTTTAGATTTGTGACGTGTACCGAGATACAGTGAACATCTTTTGTTTGTGCCATACAGTCAAAGAAAACTCTACACAAATACTATCAAGCTATCCTCAGTGCAGAAGCTATCCCCATTAATATTCCAACACACATTTAATTCACTTTTTGATGTTATTACTGTCAGATGATAACATTTCCAACATGACTAGCAGGTTTCAAGGGAACTCGGGAAACCGAACTGGCTGGTTCAAGAGACAGCAAGATATGGGTGTTGGTGTGGTAGAGAGTACAAGGGACAGGTACCCTGGAGGGCAGAGGGAACAGGGGAACAAGGACCCTGGTGTGGGCGAGGAAGTAGGGAACAAGGGACCTGGAAGTTAGAGGATACAAGGGAACAAGGACCATGATTAGCTAGATCCCAAACCTTTAGGATTGACTGATAAAGTAGAGGATTATTAAAGTTTACTGTACTAGTTTATATAATAATCGGATTCTTCATTTAATTTATTCTCCACAAGTGGCATAGCAGGATTTGAAGTTAAGTCCCTGGTCTGGATTATCACCACAGACACGAGTATCCCAATCAAATTATTTAATGAATGCAGCGCCTCTACATCAGAGATTAAAAGGTGAGATTTCCTTTTGTGCAATAACTTGAAGTGATTATATTTCAACCATTTGATACCTCAAGGGGCAGGTTGATAATAACAGCGGGTAGTTTAAGTATTTGTCGCTGGTTGCTCACCCCTAGTCCCACACTGCTAGCGTTCAGAAGGCTTGTCCGATTAAGGTTGAGGCGGATGGTGACATTGGGATGGTAGGATGCTGAATGGCAATGAATATTTGAGACAGCTAAGCACACCTTCCCTTCATCAACAATATTATGCATTGCTGTAGCAGTCACCATCTACATTTCTCCCATTTCTGACTCAAGTTGGTGAGATTCTGAAGCATGAATTACGAATTGAACTCAAAATAGACAATTTGAAAATGCAATCCCAAAGCAAGAAGCGATAAAGGGTCTTCAATCTGAAATATCAAGAGTTTCTCTCTCCACAGTTGCTGCCTGACCTGCTGAGTGTTTCCAGTATTTTCAGTTTTTTTAATGGGATAACTTTAAAAAGAGGACATAACTTTAAATAATCTCTGCAGAAGGAGCATCAGGGAGCAACTTAGAAATATAGAAAATAGGTGCAGGAGTCGGCCATTTGGCCCTTTGAGCCAGCACCGCCATTCAATATGATCACGGAATCAAATCTACTCTGCAGATTGGAGTATGGGAAATGGTTCTGCAATGTTTCTTGGCCAAGAGGAATTGCCTTTAAACTTGTTGCTTGGCTGGGCTCTGGGAACCAACCAACCAACAACCAATTCATCCATTCAAGGACCAGTCGCTGGTTAAAGGATCTCTGCAACAACACAAACTCAAAGACAAGAGGCAGCATCTTACTTCACTCATTATACTAGAGCTCAGTTAGAGAACGCTTTTTTGAAGATAGAAGGACAACCAATTGGTAACAGTCGATACTTTACTGTTGGTGTATCGTTAAATATTTTAAACAATTAGGTACCTGCTAATGTCTGATCCAGGTCTGCAATAAAATCCTCCAGATCTTTGGTGTCTCCAAGTTTGGCTTCAGAAAAAAAATAAAGGAATTAATTCACGTTGCAAATGCGTTGGAAGGTCCTTGCTACAACATAGAAACATAGAAATTAGCTGCAGGAGCAGGCCATTCGGCCCTTCGAGCCTGCACCACCATTCAATATGATCATGGCTGATCATCCAACTCAGTATCCTGTACCTGCCTTCTCTCCATACCCCCCGATCCCTTCAGCCACAAGAGCCACATAAATTACAACTTCCTATATTTGCATGACGTCTTTCAGATAAATACTTTGCAGGAGGGTAAACAAGCATTAGGTGTACGGTAGAAATGCACAAAGTCTTCCTAAGCACCGTTACAGAAACAGCCCTTTCCCACATTTAGCCCAAGATTCTGTCCATCAGAACACCACTGGTGTTCCCTCCAATTCAAGCACCATCCTGACTTACAGATACAACTTCAACATCATGGAATGACATAGATACATAGACAATAGGTACAAGAGTAGGCCATTCACCCCTTTGAGCCAGCACAGCCATTCAATGTGATCATTTTCCACAAATTCCCAACTCCGTGTGAAAAGGTTTTTCCTTATCTCAGTTCTAAATAGCCTGCCCCTTATTCTAAATAATGGCTAATTCTTATTCTGGCCCCTGATTCTGGACTCCCCCAACATCGGGAACACGTTTCCTACATGTAGCGTTTCCAATTATTTTATAATAGTAAGATTAAACAAGAACTTACCAGTTCGAAGTTTGATCGTTATTTTATGAGGAGTTACGATGAGGGATTACGTGAAGAACCCGCCTCACGCTGGCAACGGCATATTTCAAAGCAGCGGCATGAAAAACACAGAACACCAAAAGCCGGAGTAACATAGTAAGGCTTCATAAAAAGAGCTACCATTTGATCATTTATTTTTATGAGGGCGGGAGTGGAGGGCACGTAATCCCTCATCGTAACTCCTCATAAAATAACAATCAAACTTCGAACTGGTAAGTTCTTGTTTAATCTTACTATTTTACTTCGGAGTCACGTGAGTGACTACGTGAAGATTTTTAAAGCTTTCTGTGTTTTTTATGTCGTAGAATTAATCCGTACGACAGTCCGGCTAAGTAAACACATACATGAGAAACCAGACTAATGTTAGATAATTTCACAATTAACTTTTTTAATGGTTTAAAGACCATATAATAACCCTCCTTATATCTGAGGGAAATGATTACAAGCGATAAAAGATAGAAGTGACTACACCACTGACTATAGCAATTAATAGTAAACAAAGCAGGTGATTATAGTGCTCCCAACACCGCGTGTCCAAAGCTTGTCATAGTGTGAACAGGTTTATTGTAGAACTTTGAAAAAGTTTCTTCTCTACTCCACCCTGCGACTTTTAAAATATGCTCGAGAGGTACGTCCCGCCCCTTCGCCGCGGACGTAGCTGCCGCCCTGGTGGAGTGAGATTTGAACGCATCAGTGTCTACACCCGCTAAAACCAACACCTGTTTCCACCATTTTGAGATAGTTTGAACTGAAGCTTTTGTGTGTGGTTTTTTGTGCGTAACCATTAACGTTTTTTCATTTCCTCGAAGAGTCTCAGTAACACTAATATATTGGTTCAAATGTCTAACCACACACAAAGTAGGATCAATATGATAAGCTTGAAAGGTTACCTTTGCTCCAGATCTCCGTGGTCTGCTTTGTTTGATCAGCTCGTAAACATAGAACACAATATTATCTGTAGTCACATGCATACAGTCTAAACGCAACATTTGTAAAGTTTGCACTCTTTGAGCTGAGACCAGTGACATTAACATTATTAATTTCAATGTTAATCTTTCCAATGTCAATCCTTCAATTGGAGTCCATTGTCTAAGTAGAGTAAGTACAATGCTCACATCCCAAATCTCTGTGTATCTTGGTTTGGGTGGATTAACGTTAAAGATTCCTTTCATGAATCTAGATATTAATGGATGTGACCCAATTGATTTCTGATCAGTCATAAGTCCTAAATAGGATGACAAGGCACTGCGTGCAGTGTTAATGGCACTGTAACTTAAATGTTGCTCAAAATGCAAATTGGCAAGGAATTCCAAAACATTTGCAATATTCACAAATATCATAAGAAATATTTGACTGTGCAAAATTCTTCCCATTACTTAATATGTGTCATATATTATTTTTGTGTGCTATCTCGCCATGATGCGACTATAATTTCCATCATTTTGTCCGATAATCCCAGCTCCTGTAGTGGTCTGGTCAAAACCTGTAGACTAATAAATTCATATACGCATAATGGATAAATTTCTTTAGTTACTGGACGAATCAAAATTATCACTACAGTTAGGAATCGACATATATGGCTCTTTAATCATATTCAGCATTACTGGGAACCAAAGTTGAGTTGGCCAATTTGGAACTACCAACAATCCAGAGGCAGAATCTTGTTCTATCTTCTTCAGACATCTCTGAATCAAAGCAAATGGTGGAAAAGCATAAAAGAACATATTTCCCCCAGTTTAACGAAACAGCATCTACTGCTACTGCATCTGGATCGTGTTCCCAAGACACATATTTAGGTAATTGATGATTAAGCCTTGATGCATACAAGTCAATTTCTGGTAACCCAAATTGGTGTATAATATTTTTAAATATTTGCTGGCTTAAGCATCCATTCCGTATAATCTTTAAATATCCTTGATCTTTTATCTGCCTCCACATTGTCTTTACCTGGAATGTAGCTTGCTGAAATCCATATTTGGCGATCAATACACCATTACCATATTTATTGACCAGACAATCACATGATACTGATCTAACTCCCCCCATGTGATAAATATATGCAACAGCCGTATTATTGTCTAACTGTATTAACACATGTACAACCTTGTTTAGCACAACAATATGCTTTTAGTCCATAAAAGCACCCAATAACTCCAAATAGTTAATACCATCAGCTTGAAGAAACGCTTCTTCTTGAGCTTTTTCATCTACCTCCACAATTGGAGGATGAATCTGTTGCCCCCCATCCGAGAGCACTAGCATCTGTTTGTAAAACCATTTCAGGCTGTTTAATCATGATATTTATTAGCAGCTTGTGGGACATTTTTTAACCCACCATTGTAATTCCAACACAGCTTCTTTTGTTAATTACATAGGCCTGTCAAGTGGCCTGCCTTCTCTTTGAGAGCTCGTTATCTTGTCCCTTCGAAGATTTTGATAATGTAATGGACCAAATTCTACTGCAGGAAACGCTGCTACCAGTTTACCAATGGTTTTCGCTATTTCTCGGATGGAAGGATAAGGTTTGAATGAGATAATTACAAGTTACCAAAATATCATCGACTTTATCTGTTGGTAAAGTTATTAACATAGTCACTGAGTTAATTACAAACCCCAAAAGTTAATTGTTTGTGCTGGCTGCAGCTGGGACTTAATTGGATGAATCAAGAACCCTAGCTTACCACAAAGCTTTAGTAACTGAAACTGAGTTCTCAGCTGACTCTTGATAATCACTAATGATCAGAATGTCATTGAGATAAGCCATAATAATGTGCATTTGTGCTCTTAATTGGGCTAAACTGGTTTTCAACAGTTTCGTAAAGTCTAAGAGCTGAACTCAGTCCATTTGGCAAAGCTTAACTGCCATAATGTCCCAACCAATTAAATTTTAAGTACCACGAAAAAACTGATGCATAGGTACAGAATAATAGGTGTCTTTTCATCAATCTTAGCCATATAAACAACCTGCTGAATTAAATATTTTGCAGTATTCAATGTCTCCATTTTTAAAATGTTTGTATTCTACAAACTTATTTAGATCTGTAAGGTCCAGAATACTTCTGCAAACCGCCATCTTTATTCCTTCTAAAAATATTAAAACAAATTGGATGCTCGTGTTCATAAGTTTTTTCCATTTACCCCTTTTCCAGATAATTGGGCAATTTGGACATTAATCTCTGCTTTTTCAATTGCAGAAACACGAAAACATAAGCAGGTTTATTCTGTACAGGAGGATTAACCCCTTCTTTAAAAGTAATAGTGGTTAATGAAAACTGCTTGTAATATATACCGATCAAAAGTAATAGTAAGCCAGTCTTTATAAAACTTTTTGTAATTTCCCTCTAACTGGAGATTAATCCGCAGTTTCTTTAAGCATAGAACAAATCTTTTAATTCCATATGAGCGTGGTGGTCTCCTTTTCCCCCCAATTCGGGTAAGTATTTGGCTGTGCAGTACAATAAGACTTCCTTGACATATTTCTGCCTCCATTTCCAAAAACAAATCCCCTTCTGGGCGAAAAATACCTTTTTGTCCAAGACAAAGGTTTCATGCAGCTAAAATATTTAACTTTTCATCCAATTTTAATAATTTAGGCAGATTACTCCAAACAGACAACCAGGAGCTTAAACACCACTTGCTCGACACAGGTATGCAAACCTTGGGTGAAAAATGGCCAAAATAGCCATTTACCTCATACAAAATTTCATAGAAGAAATTGCACAATAGCGTCCTTTTTTTTTTTTTTTTTTTTTTTCTTATCCATCTCCTCAAAAAGCCATAATAGCAGCAGAATAATTTGTGAGGATTTTTGAACCTCACTACTTGACGCTCTCATATTTGGGGTTATGGATGCCACATCTCAAAGGATAAACCGTAGGCACCTTCCAATGAGGCACAATTTCTTGTGCTGTGCAATTTTTTTTTATATTTCAATCATCACAGAAACATGAAGTTGGTGAGATACATATATATATGTTGGCAGCTAGGTTTTCTTCCATAGCCATCACCATTCCTTCATATATAGCAAATTCTTTTGCTATCCCAGGCACATTTGGCCTTTTTTTTTTTTTTTTTTTTTTCTGTTTCTTTTTTATTTATTTTGTGGTGTGCTTTCAAATGCAAATCACCATCAACAGGGTCTGCCTTCTGCATCCCTAAATCAAATTGGGATTTCATCCATGAGACTTCTTCCGGCCCAAATCCTGGAGGGTCCGGAGTTCCAACTCGCAATTAGGCCCACAGCCATATTCAGAATTAATTAAACCCCTCAGGGCTTTTTTAGGAACCTTCTGGGGTACTATGACCCTAGTCTCATATTATAATTTGGAGAAACTTTCTCCATATGCTCCATAATTAGTTCCACATAGTTTAATTATCTGGAGGACTTGCAATATCAAGAGTCATCAAAACCACGGGCCTCTCAGATTTTTTTTTTTTTTTTTTTTTTTTTTTCATTTTCGGGAGCATTTCTCTCCGTGGTTATCATTTTTGGAAAACTAATTCGCTAACGGGTTTATATCTGCGGCCACCGGTATCGGAACCGGCTCCGCACTAGCTTTCCCGTATATTTATTTTCACCCCAGAAGCACTTTACCCGCGAATTTTCTTTTACTTCATAATCTGTGCTATCCAGCACTTAACTTTGACTCTGACTTTGATTTAACATAACTATTACTGCTGGACCTACCCAGCGTCCGCTAAAACATCCCTACTTTGCTGCACTTACCTGCGGGGCTGTTCCGACCGCTGCGAGGAGCTGCTCCTTACTGCAGCTCCTCCTTCCGCCGTCAGCGTTGACGTCATGCCGTTGCCAGCGTGAGGCGGGTTCTTCACGTAGTCACTCACGTGACTCCGAAGTAAAATTGTATATATTTTACTGTTTAGTTGAAGTTAATAAGTTAATCAGTTGGAGCAACAAGAGTCAAGGGTGCTTAATTGTCACAGTTTTGGTCTCCTAATTTGAGGAAGGAAATCCTTGTGATTGAGGCAGTGCAGCGTAGGCTCACGAGATTGATCCCTGGGATCGCAGTCTTAGAAAAATAGGGGAGGTCATTTAAGACCGAGGTGAAAAAAAACTTTTTCACCCAGAGAGTTGTAAATTTATGGAATTCCTTGCCACAGAGGGCAGTAGAGGTCAAGTCACTGGATGGATTTAAGAGAGTTAGATAGAGCTCTAGGGGCTAGTGGAGTCAAGGGATATGGGGAGAAAGCGGGCTCGGGTTATTGATAGGGGACGATCAACCATGATTACAATGAATGGCGGTGCTGGCTCGAAGGGCCGAATGGCCTCCTCCTAGACCTATTTTCTATGTTTCTATGTTACAAAAGCAGAATAATGCCATTCTCACTTGCAGCAGTTTAACAGGCCTGCAAACACGGTACTCATAGATAACATTAAATGACAATCAAAACCCCCCAATCTTATTGGGAAAAGCCTGATGTCCTTAGTAAACATCACACAGATCAGTGGTTTAAAAAAAGACCAACTGAATGAAAGATAAGAAAAATGCTGGCACTCCAGCGATGTGCTGCTGGGTTTGGTGGGGACGCAGATACGATAGTGGCATTATTGTACAGAGGCTTCTAGATAGGCTCATGGACATGCAGGGCATGGAGGGATATGGATCATGTGCAGGCAGAGGAGATTAATGTATCTTGGCATTATGTTCAGCAGAGACATTGTGGGCTGAAGGGCCTGGTCCTGTGCTGTTCTATATTCTAGATGCAGCAGACGTTACAAGGAGCCCGTTGTTCATGAGGGCCACAGACATGGAACTCGTTGCCCTGTGTTTCCACCATCCCTCCTGCAAAGTCACAACAGCAAAATGGGAGCACAATATTCCATGCAAGCAGCAAATTCCAGGACTAAGCTGTAAATAACCCGTCTCCAATAGACCAATTCATCAGCGGGGAACATTTCTGTGGACTGTGACCAAAGTTACATTGCCATATGTTGCTAATTGTGGGTGAACAAAATAGTTAAACCACTTGACCACGCAAATACAACAAGTACAACACTTTCAGTTCAACGTTCCTCATGCAATTTTGGCAGCATTAACATTGACCATTATTCTCCTGTTCTCTGCAAGGATCTGCACTTTCCCAAATATCTTACGATTAGAGGGAATAGCTCTAAAGATGAGAGGGGCATAGTTAATAGGAGATGTGTGGGTAAGATTTTTTTTTCTCATGCGGACATAGTGACAGGTTTTCACTGTACCTCCATACACGTGACAATAAACTAAACCGTACCATGTAAACTGGGTGCCAGGAACACACAGTCAGAGGTGGCAGTGGAGGTTGATACATTGCTCATGTTTAAGAGGCTTTTAGATATAGACAATAGGTGCAGGAGTAGGCCATTTGGCCCTTCGAGCCAGCACCGCCATTCAGTGCGATTCATGGCTGATCATCCCCAATCAGTACCCTGTTCCTACCATCTCCCCATATCCCCCGACACCGCTATCTTTAAGAGCCCTATCCAGCTCTCTTGAAAGTATCCAGAGAACTGGCCTCCATCGCCCTCTGAGGCAGAAAATTCCACAGTGCGAAAAAGTCTTGTCTCCGTTCTAAATGGCTTAAACTGTGGCCCCTGCTTCTGGACTCCCCTAACATTGTGAACATGTTTCCTGCCTCTAGCATGTCCAAACCCTTAATAATCGTATATGTTTCAATAAGATCCCCTCTCATCCTTCTAAACTCTGGAGTATACAAGCCTAGCCGCTCCATTCCATCAACATATGACAGTCCCACACATGCATGTACAAGGAGAGATATGAACATAAGCAGGTGGCTTCTCTGGCGTCCTTCTAGCTCAGTACATTTCTCAGTTATTTTAGTCAGTTCGTTAGACGTTCATTTTCTGTAAGCAACTTTGCTGTAGTCAAAGCACTTGTATCAGCTAATTCTTCAAGGTTCTTTATATCAGCCGTCTGTTGTTCCAGTACCTTCTCCATAGGATTCATCCTATTTTCAAAGTATTTTTTGACCTTTTCAATTTTTTTGTCCATCTCCTTTGTCATTTCGTTAGTCATTTCTGTAATTTCTTTCTTCAAATCTTCCGATAATTTCTTGGTCTTGATATTAATATTTGAGTTTGTTTCCTGTTGAAATTCTTTCATTTGATTGTTCATCTGGTTTATTTCTTCCCTTAAACCAGCAATCTCATGTGAAATAAAAGTTTAATTCCTCACCTTCCGTTTTTTTCCCTGTATCTTCTTGGGATGAGGCCCTACTCGAGTCCGAGGCTTCAGTTTGGCCTTCTGCCGGTCTCAGCCTGGTTGATCGACTTTTCGTTCTTTCGTGTGGGCTGCGTGCTGTAGACATAACTAGTCGCACGCCTGATGACGTCACTCACAACAATCGGTGCAGAAACGGCAGGCAGCAAGCAGCAGGCAGCGGGTAGGTCCGTTAATCCCCCGTTTTTTCCGCGGAGCTGGCTGGCGTTATCCTCTAGCCCTCCATAACGCCACCAGAAGTCCAAGAAATCTAAGAATTGCAGGTATTCCCGAAGGACGAGAGAAAGATGAAGATCCTCGAGAATTTACTGCGAACTTACTGCAACGTGTTCTATCTCTGGAACAAAAGCCTTTATTAGCCCGTGCTCAGAGTCAGGAGACGTCAGACAAGACCAAACGCCCCTCCAAGACAAATGATTATAAAGCTACAATACGACTTTGTCCTGGACGAGATTATGCGAAAAGCCTCGAGAAACAGAAAACTGGAATTTGAAGGACAAAGGATTAGTATTTACCGAGATTATCCAGCAGAAGTTTCCAGGAAACGGAAAGCATTTAACGAAGCTAAAAGTCTCATGAGGTGTGTGGACAATCTGAGATACGGCTTGAATTATCCAGCTACTTTAAGAGTTACTTTTAACAACACGGAACATTTCTTTGCCAACCCAGCAGCAGCACTGGACTTCGCCCGGCAGATCAAGACCTGAGAAATATCTACCATTGAACATACTGACTTTCACAAACTTTTATGGACTTTACAAGAATCCTCAACACTCTGTAAGACTTCACAAGATAAAGTTGAACTGGACGGATTGGACAATGTCAGATGGAAGCGGGAGAAAGAAGTGGATCGGAAGACCTCACCTGGATACTAATAATTAGTATAATCACACTACTAATATAAATAAATAACTAACAAATATTAAAACCACAATGCGGCATCATTATCAGTATTATTCTTACTAATTAAGATTGCTCACTATTACTAATCAATACTACTAATAACTAATGTTAATTTATGTTGGAATGAATAGAGTCAAATATAGGGATGGATTTCACTTGGAGATCTTTCTTTATAACAGCAATTTTCACCTTGACCTTTTGTTTTACTTTTTGTTTTATGGGGTTTTTTATTTTATTTTTTATAGCTTTTTCATTTTTCATTTTTAACATTACTTAGATTTTTAAATTAATTTCAGATATAGGCACCTCTATATCTATAATCAGTATAATTTGATAAATTTTTCCTTTTTTTGCCCCCTTTTAATTAATTTTTTTTCCCTTTCTTTTTTCCCTTTTTTTTTACCCTTTCTTTTTTTTCCCTAAATGCTATACCCCCGGTAAAATATTATTATGGAATAATAATTCCAAAAACCTGGGAGCTGGTTAAGTTAATAACATCAACGACGGAAGTCGGTAGATGGTTAGCCATGCTAGTATGGCTAGCACGAACTGCAACAACTCTAGATGTAGTTTTTTCTATCTTTATGCACAATACTAACCTCTTAATCTATCCTTTACTTTTCTTTTATATAATCTATTGTGTTTTTCAGTTTGAATGGAGTTATACATTGGACCAATGGAGATATATTCGTGAGGGACATAAACGAGACTTAAAATTCATCTATTCGATGTTCGGGTGTAAGGTCGGGTCTGTCGCGCTGAACCATAGACTCTATTGTAGACCTCCATAAACAAAAGATGCAAGACTCAAAAATGAATACGGGGAATAAGGGATTAACGTTCTGTAGTTGGAATGTTAAAGGTATTAATGAACCGATAAAGAGAGGAAAAGTATTGACACATTTAAAGGCAACTAAAGCTGACATATTTTTTATTCAAGAAACTCACTTAAAAAAAGACGCCGAACATAGGTTGAAAGCTAAATGGATAGATAACATGTATCACTCTTCTTTCACGCATAAATCAAGAGGCGTAGCAATATTATTTCGTAAAGGTACTTTATTTAGGCATACATCAACTATAACTGATAAAGATGGCAGATACATCATTGTGATAGGAGAATTAAATACAGAAAAAATGATTCTTGTTAATATATATGGACCAAATTTTGATAGCCCATTGTTTTTTAAGAAAGTATTTAACAATATTCCGGAACTAACACAATACAATTTAATAATTGGAGGAGATTTTAACTGTACACTAGATCCCTATTTAGACAGATCTACAAGGCAAAGGAAAACTAAATCACATTCCAGTGATTTATTAAACGCATATATGCAAACGACTAACATTAAAGATGTTTGGAGGATAGAAAACCCTACTGGACGAGAATACTCCTTTTATTCGCCAGTACATAAAACCTACTCAAGAATAGATTATTTTTTGGTGGACGCAAAACTTATCTCACTTACTTATGAATCCAAATATCACAATATTATAATTTCAGATCATGCACCATTAACATTTAAGATCAAAATAAATGGTAAAACAGAAAAATCAGGACAGTGGAGATTTAACCCACAAATTTTAAAAAATAAAACTACTCAGGAATATATCACAACACAAATTAAGATTTTTTTTCTAAACAAATGATCAACCGGAAATATCTTGCTCCTTATTATGGGAAACATTTAAAGCATATCTCCGGGGAATCATGATTTCCTCCCAAGCATTTTATAATAAAAAGAATCGTAAGGAACAACAAGATTTGGAAAGGGAGATTAAACAATTAGACATACCGAATGCAACGAACCCAGATATAATATTACACAATAAAATTGCAGCATTGAAATATAAATTAAATAAAATATATACAGATCAAGTTGTAAAACTTTATCAACATACCAAACAATTACAGTTCGAATTCGGAGATAAACCCCAAAAATTATTGGCTCGCCAATTAAGGAAAATGGAAGCTGAAAAAATAATCCATAGGATCAAATCACATAACGGCGAATTGCTAATACAACCTAAAGATATTAATGAAAGATTTATGCAATATTATAAAAACTTATACACTGCTAAAACAACAGAAAATAAAACAGAAATAGAAGCATTTAAAAAAAATGTAACCTGAAAGGGTTGGATTTACAAAATAGAGAATTATTAAATGCTGATATCTCAACAAAAGAAATCCAAGAATCTATTAGATCACTAAAAAATGGTAAAACACCGGGACCAGATGGTATTGGTTCGGAATTTTTATAAAATATTTCATGATCAGATGGTTCCACGTCTGAAATCATTATATGAACAGATATATACACAGCAGAAATTACCAGAAACGCTGAATGAATCTATTATAACACTTATACCTAAAATAAATAAAGACTTGGATGAACCAGGATCATTTAGAGCAATAGCTCTTTTAAATACTGATCAAAAGATATTAACAAAAATATTAGCACAAAGGCTAAGTTCAGTTGTCAACGAATTAATTCATCCCGATCAAACAGGATTTATACCAAAACGATATTCCTCATATAATCTAAGACGGTTATTTAATATTATATATTCGAAAAGAAGTATTAAAAAAGACCTAGTAGTCATTTCGCTTGATGCAGAGAAAGCCTTCGATCAAGTGGAATGGCCTTACCTATTTTCGGTTATGGAAGCTTTCAAATTGGGAGAGAAGTTTATTACTTGGATTAAATTGTTATATACAAATCCGACAGCTAGAATAACAACAAACCGAATGTTATCAACTAAATTCAATTTATCTCGAGGTTGTAGACAAGGTTGCCCTTTATCCCCTTTATTGTTTGCACTTGCAATAGAACCTCTTGCCCAGAGGGTGAGATTACATCCAGAAATATATGGATATGATACTAGAGACACTAAAAATAAAATCTCTTTATATGCGGATGATGTATTACTTTATATCACAAAACCAGAAACTAGTATCCGAAATTTGTTAAAATTAATAACTGAATTTGGATCTTTCTCAGGATACAGTATCAATTGGAATAAAAGTGAACTTGTGCCAATAACGGTGAATCATTTACATATATTACAACAATTCCCTTTTAAGATAACAAATGAAAAAATTAAATATCTTGGAATTTTCGTAACAAAAAGATTCGACTCTTTATTTAAATCTAACTTCCCCCCATTATTGAATAAATTAAATAAGAATATTTTATATTGGAAAAGCTTACCTATCTCAATGTTAGGTAAAATTAATACAATAAAAATGATCTTTCTTCCACAATTATTGTATCTCTTCCAACTAATCCCGATATATCTCCCTAAAAATTTATTTAAAAAGGTAGATTCCCTAATTACTAACTTCATTTGGGATTATAAGAGCCATAGAATAAATAAAAAACATTTATGTAAATCTAAAATAAATGGAGGATTAGCATTACCAAACTTTATGTTTTATTACTGGGCAGTCAACATTAAAAATATGAATTTTTGGCTAGAAGAAATAGATAATCTACCAACTTGGTTAAATATGGAAAAAGAAGATTGTTCTCCCTTTGAAATTAGTTCTATATTTGCTAATACTAATTTAGCTAAGAAAATTTATAGTGAAAATCCGATAATAGAAAATGGAATCCGCATTTGGAAACAAATAAAGAAAACATTAAAACTAAAATCTATACCATTATCTCTTACCTTCGTAAATAATGTTACGTTTTAAACCTTCAATGATGGATAAAGCTTTTTTTACAATGGAAAAATAAGGAATTACTAAGATGGGAGATCTTTATAAGGAAAACTCTTTCCTTTCATTTCAAGAGTTACAACAAATTTATGGACTACACACTAAAGAATATTTTAGATATTTACAAATCAGAAATTATGTTTCAGCAAATACACAAGAACTTAGAAATAGAAAGATAGAAATTCTAGATGAATGCTTAAATAAACATCCAAATACAGAAAAAATGATTTCATATATATACACAATATTCTATTGGAAAGTGATGTTCCATCAACAGAAATATATAGACAGTCTTGGGAAAATGAACTAGGCCAAATTATAAGGCCAGAACTATGGGATGAAAGTTTACAACATTCACATTGTTCGTTAAATGCTAAACATTCCCTTATACAGTTTAAAATACTACATAGATTATATTATTCAAAAATCTAAATTACATAACATCTATCCAAAAGTATCCCCCATACGTGATAAATGTCAACATTTAGAAGCAAATTTGTCACATTAATTTACAAACTGTATAAAAATTACAAAATTCTGGATAGAAATATTTAAGATAATTTCGAATGTTGTCAATATAATTCTGACTCCTGACCCAAAGTTAATAATACTAGGAATACTAGAAACAGACCAATTAGTAACAATGAATCAAATCATTTTTATTGACTATGGTTTAATAATTGGGAAAAAATTAATATTAAAATTTTGGATAGGCCCTACATCCCCAACAATCAAAATGTGGAATACAGAAATGTCGGAGACATTTCACCTGGAGAGATTGAGGCTTGTCCTAATGGACAGGTTAGATCTCTTCAGAGAGATTTAGTCTCCATTTATTAAATATTTACAGGGTCATAATGGCTCGGTACGAGGGCTTGACTGAGGCCTGAATATTAGAATGGATGAAGAAATATATATAATAAATCATGCCTATATCTCCAAGGACAGATTAATGACTAAACACTCCATTCACCATCATATTTCTTATACACTCTTTTTCTCTATCTTTTCTTACTTTAAAAAAAAAATTAGAAAAATGTATAGAAACATATAATCTTAAATTTTAATATTAATAAGAATATAAATATTATTAATATCATTAAGGTATTATTAGTATCATGTATTTTCAATTATATAAAATATAGTCTTAAATTTTAAAATCAATGATAATACAAATATTATTAACAGTATGAATATATCATTAATATCATGTATTTTCAACTATGCAAAATAATGTATTTTTTATTAATATGTTTCTATAATAAAAATACTTAACAAAAAAAAAAACAAAAAAAACATAAGCAGGTGGATGTTACATCATCTTGGCAACATGTTCAGTACAAACACTATGGGCCAAAGGACCAGTTCCTGTGTTTTTTTTATCTCTGTGTTCTATAGACTCGGATCCTTCAATTGTTGCTGGATCATTTATTTACATCTACATTGCCCGATTTCTTTCTGGAATTTTGAAACTATTAAGCCGCAATCTGTCCCAACCAAAAACAATTCTTTGGGACGCAGCTGTACAAAACATTAGTTAAGCCCTATATAGAGTATTGTGTGCAGTTCTGGTCCAGTACAGGAAGGATGTGGAAGCTTTGGAGAGGGTGCAGAAGTTCACCAGGATGTTGTCTGATTGGAGAATATTAGCTGTAAGGATGAATCTTGTGGCTGATATAGTCATGGAATCATACAATCATAGAAACAGGCGCTTGGTCCCAACTTGCCCACACCGGCCAACATGTCCCATCTACACTAGTACCACCCGCCTGCGTTTGACCCATATCTCTCCAAACCAGTCAATTCCCAAAGATGGCCGTGTGGATAATTGTGATAAATAAAGGAATAACTGACGCTGGTTTACAAAAGAAAACAAAATGTTGGAGTAACTAAGCAGGTCGGGCAGCAACATTGGAGGACAAGGATAGGTGATGTTCCAGGTCAGCACCCTTCCTCAAAGGGTTGTCGGTGGATGTGCAAATGGAAGGCATTTAAAGACTGCATGGATGAACTACAACAATTGTTCATCCCAGTTCGGCAAAAGACTAAATCAGGGAAGGTAGCGCATCTGTGGTTAAGAAGGGAAATCATGGATAGTATCAAAACAAAAGATAAAACATAGAAATTAGCCAGAAAAAGCAGCCTACCAGAGGACTGGGAGAAATTCAAGGTCCAGCAGAGGAGGGTAAAGGACTTAATTAGGAAAGGGAAAATTGATTATGAAAGAAAACTGGCAGGGTACAAAAAAACTGACTGAAAATGTTTTTATAGAAGTGTGAAGAGAAAAAGATTAGTTAAAACAAATGTAGGTCCCTTGCAGTCAGAAACAGGTGAATTGATCATGAGAACAAGGACATGGCAGACCAATTGAATAACTACTTTGGTTCTGTCTTCAATATGACAAAAATAATCTGCCGGAAATAGCAGGGGACCGGGGGTCAAATGAGATGGAGGAACTGAGTGAAATCCAGGTTAGCCAGGAAGTGGTGTTAGGTAAATTGAATGGATTAAAGGCCGATAAATCCTCAGGACCAGATAGGCTGCATCCCAGAGTACTTAAGGAAGTAGCCCCAGAAATAGTGGATGCATTAGTGATCATTTTTCAAAACTCTTTAGATTCTGGAGTAGTTCCTGAGGATTGGAGGGTAGCTAATATAACCCCACTTTTTAAAAAGGGAGGGAGAGAGAAAATGGGGAATTACAGAGAAGTTAGTCTAATATCGGTAGTGGGGAAACTGCTAGTCAGTTATTAAAGATAGGATAGCATCACATTTGGAAAGTGGTGAAATCATTGGGCAAAGTCAGCATGGATTTACGAAAAGTAAATCATGTCTGACGTATCTTAGAGAATTATTCGAGGATGTAACTAGTAGAGTGGATAAGGGAGAACCAGTGGATGTGTTATATCTGGACTTTCAGAAGGCTTTCAACAAGGTCCCACATAAGAGATTAGTATACAAACTTAAAGCACACGGTATTGGGGGTTCAGTATTGATGTGGATAGAGAACAGGCTGGCAGACAGGAAGCAAAGAGTAGGAGTAAACGGGTCCTTTTCAGAATGGCAGGCAGTGACTAGTGGGGTACGGCAAGGTTCAGTGCAGGGACCCCAGCTATTTACAATATATATTATTGATTTGGACGAAGGAATTGAATGCAACATCTCCAAGTTTGCGAATGACACAAAGCTGGGGGGCAGTGTTAGCTGTGAGGAGGATGCTAGGAGGCTGCAAGGTGACTTGGATAGGCTGGATGAGTGGGCAAATGCATGGCACATGCAGTATAATGTGGATAAATGTGAGGTTATCCACTTTGGTGGCAAGAACAGGAAAGTAGACTATTATCTGAATGGTGGCCGATTGGCAAAAGGGGAGATGCAACGAGACCTGGGTGTCATGGTACACCAGTCATTGAAAGTAGGCATGCAGGTGCAGCAGGAAGTAAAGAAAGCGAATGGTATGTTAGCATTCATAGCAAAAGGATTTGAGTATAGGAGCAGGGAGTTTCTATTGCAATTGTTCAGGGCCTTGGTGAGACCACACCTGGAGTATTGCGTACAGTTTTGGTCTCCTAATCTGAGGAAAGACATTGTTGCCATAGAGGGAGTACAGAGAAGGTTCACCAGACTGATTCCTGGGATGGCAGGACATCCATATGAAGAAAGATTGGATAGACTCGGCTTGTACTAGCTAGAATTTAGAAGATTGAGGGGGGATCTTATAGAATCTTACAAAATTCTTAAGGGATTGGACAGGCTAGATGCAGGAAGATTGTTCCCGATGTTGGGAAGTCCAGAACAAGGGGTCACAGTTTAAGGATAAGGGGGAAATCTTTTAGGACCGAGATGAGAAAAACATTTTTGACACAGAGTGGTGAGTCTCTGGAATTCTCTTCCACAGAAGGTAGTTGAGGCCAGTTCATTGGCTATATTTAAGAGGGAGTTAGATGTGGCCCTTGTGACTAGAGGGATCAGGGGGTATGGAGAGAAGGCAGGTACGGGATACTGAGTTGGATGATCAGACATGATCATATTGAATGGCGGTGCAGGCTCGAAGGGCCGAATGGCCTACTCCTGCGTCTATTTTCTATGTTTCTATGTTTCATCGGTCGTCTCTTTTTTTGAACAGTTGTGATTAATGAATCATGATGCCTTCAGTTAATCTCAGGGCTCCCATTGACCACTTTACTACCAGGTAGCAATGCTTCATGTCCCCACTGAAGGTGATCAAGTGTAATAGTAGGAATAATCATGCACGGATGTGGACCTTACCTTTGTTTGTTGCTGTGTCCACGGAGTTCAGCTTCTCAACGCTGCAGCTCAAGCTGCTACCAGCAGATGATGCCGTGCCTGTCAACAGAAAGGGGAGGCCATTGCTTTGGGCAGCTTCATCTCAGGTTCCATACACGCATTATCAGTCACCCCAATCCACAGGGTCAGCAACAGCAAGGATGGAGGTCCAGAGTGAGGACAATTATTGGATCATTCTCCAACGTACACCACAATCAGGTTCTTCCTCTCAGTTTACTCGGGCGTCAGGGGTTACAGCGAGAAGGCAGGAGAATGGGGATGAGAGGGAAAGATAGATAAGCCAGGATTAATGGCGGAGTACGCTTGATGGGCCGAATGGCCTAATTCTGCACCTCGAACCTATGAATATGAATTAGCCCTTCTCAATATTGTTAGTGACAAAATGCCAGTCACTTTTCCTGACCTTGAGTATCACAATAACGCTCACAGAGGTCACAGTGTCCAATACCACACCCACAATATAGGCTGTCCATTCAGTTCTGACATGGAAAGAGACTACTATGACTTCCAAAGCACATCCTCCCTGACCAATGAATAGTCAAGCTAGAGAAGCAACATCTAGAATTGTACCAAACATCACGCTCTCCCTGTTGGGAACATAGAAAATAGGTGCAGGAGTAGGCCATTCGGCCCTTCGAGCCAGCACTGCCATTCAATATGATATACATATTGAAAATAGGACGTACAGGAATTAGCTAAAATGGCCAAGGAAGTAGACAGGACAAGGTATTTTACCCAGGGTAGGGTAAAATCAAGAACCAGAGCACATAGGTTTAGGCTGAGAGGAGAAAGATTTAACAGAAACCTGGAGGTACATCATTTTCACTGGTGGTGGTTAATAATAATAAACTTTATTTCGGACTCAAGGTCCAGGCAAGGGGAAACATTACATAAAAATGCATTGCATATTAAAAAATATCATAATGTACATATAAAATCTTAGTATATCACTTATAAAAGCATCATAAATTACATATTAAAAAAACCACAATACATGAATTAAAATCCAGAATAAAAGAATGATCAATGTCCTACATGAGACAACGATACCAGAGTCTCCACAACTGGGATTCGTTGCGTGTAGTGTTAAACCTTATGTTTGACAAGGCCACGATAATTACGTTTTTAGAGTCATTTATCCTGCAAATGAATTTATACATATGATTTCTTAGGATAGCTTCTAAAGTACTGACTCCTGCAGCCACAAACACATTACTAGCACTACACCATCTAGGTTTCCTTAGCAGTGTTCTCATGGCATCATTGTAGGACACCTTTAATTTCTGCAAACTTGTCTTTCCATAGTTCGACCACAGGTGCGCAGTATAGAGTGGTGTGCAATATGCTCTAAATAGCGACATCTTCACCACATCTGCACACGCACCAAACTTACGCAAGAGAATATTCGCCTGTACATACAGCATGCGTCATTGCCTATAAATATCCTCATCATCTGTCATTTGTTCGGTAATAAAATGCCCTAGATATTTTACCTTATTACAGACACTAAGATTATTGTCAGACAACTTAAAATCAGGAAGTTTTAGACATTTATCCTCTTTGGTTCTACAGATCATTCAGCACTCTTACAAGCATTATATTTAATATCATGTTCCACACCGTACACAGAACATATAGTAAGGAGCTGCTGGAGACCAGCGCTAGATGGACTAATGACCACAAGATCATCTGCATACATAATATGGTTCACTAAAATATTACCAATCATGCACTCAATATTACAGGCTGTGATTAACACGGTCAAAGGCTTTGGAAGCATCAATAAAGCACATAAGGATTGAAGCGTTTTTGCCTCTATATTTGTTTACAATCTCCTTTAGGGCATATATGCATAAGTCAGTGCCATGTTTAGCTTTAAAACCAAACTGGTTGTCTGTGGAGTTAACAAACTCATTTATTCTATCCAGCAGAACTCCTTTTAAGACATTTGACAATATGCTGTCTAAAGCCAAGGGCCTGTAATTATTTAGGCTGCCTACTTTACCAGCTTTGTCCTTAATGACCAGCACTAACAGAACAGACAACATTGAGTCTGGTAACATGCCATGAATCATAAAGCCAGTAAAACAAAGAGCAAGGAGAGGAGCTATCCTCATACTCGCATACTTAAGATGTTCAGCAGAAATATGATCCAAGCCACTTGCTTTGTTGTTGGACAGCTCGTTCATGGCATAACACACCTCATGTGACATAATCGCCATCGAGTCATTACTCTCAATATTGTCCACCCTATACGTCACCTTGGACACAGTTGAATAAAGTGCTATAATCCTGTCGCCATAACTCCGCGATATTAGCTGTTCCAGACATTCCATCTACAGTGCATGGTAGAGATGTTTTGCAACTGTTAAGGGCTCTCACTTCTTTCCAAAAATCTGTATCACTGTTACTTAGCAGCTTCTTAGCCATGGAATCAGCCCTCACAGCTTGCTCATTTTTACAGATGAAGCAAACAGCATACTTATACCTTACATTAGTGAGCTTCTTGCACTCGAACAGATGAGATGGGCCTAAGGGCCTGTTTCCGTGCTGTCGGACTATGACTCTAAGACCCACCAAACACCCCAGATCATTAAAAGCTTCATCTGTAACAGAGTGTTAGATGGAACGAGCTGCCACATGAGGAGTTGAGGCTGATGCAATAATCTCTATAGAACTAAACGTCTTCCTTTGTTTGTGTTTGTGCCCAGGATGTGTTTCTGTGTCAATCTGTAATTCCTATCTTCTTCTAAACACTAGGCCTCAGCCTTCCCATTTTTACACATCCTACTCACATCTTTCCCGTGATGGTGAAACATATCTTCCCATCGTATTTCCACCTAGGTTTCCAAAGTTATTGACAATTCAAGTTTTTTTAAAAAACAAAAAACATTTTTTCCACACAGCCTTTTTCCAAGAATTTCAAATTATGATGCCACAATGCCACTCGGTGCACTAATAACAATGAGCACTCAAGCTGCCGTGTGCTACACCCCCTCCCCCCACCTGGTTATTCACACCCCTGCCCCCTCTCCTCCTTGCCTATTCACATCCCCCACCCTCCCTGGTTATTCACCCCCCTGCCGGGTTATTCATCATTAAAGTTTTAAAAATCCTAAACCACCTTTTAAAACACCAGCATCCAGTAACGTCACAATGCGCACCCCCCCCCCCCCCCCCCCCCCCCCCTCCAACAGTACAGAGAAACAGAATATTCCACCCCCTCACCACCTTCCAGTGATGTCAGGGGGAGAACCTCATTTTAAAAACAGCTTCATCAACTGCTCACACACACACCATTGGGGGAGCAGACCCAACCGGTCAGCTTTTGGTCTAGTGCCATTTAAAAGTCACTTGTGCAGCCACTTGGATAGGAAAGTTTTAGGGATATGGAGCAAATGCAGGCAAATGGGAGTAGCCTAGATGCAGCATCTTTCTTGTCATGAACGAGCTGGGCCAAAGGGCCTGTTTCCATGCTGTAGGACTATGACTCCAAGACCCACCAAACAGCCCACATCATTAAAAGCTTCATCTGTGACAAGAGTGTTCAGGCCCTACTTTAGACTCCACATAACTGGACTGGAAGCAACTCATATCATCTCAGGGAAGGGTCACAGGGAGAGCAAGGCAGAGGCAGAGAGAAGACTACATTGACTGCAGATCATTTTACAATGTCTCAGAATTGTGGAAAGTGTTTTTCCCACCATGCATATTGAAAGTGAGGATGACTCATACAGACTGACCACATCACGATGTGATACTGATGGGAATACACTCAAGGCTTGTGAAAGTCAGACATGGTTTTTCCCTTCTCGTGAAAGGTAATGAAATTAACCTGCTGAGGAACCATGTTGATGACAATGATGTTTCGTTAACCCCGGATAAAACTGATTCCTGCCACAAGTTTTTAAACCCAATTTCAATGCAAGCTGGCCGGTTCTCATTGTAACTTAAAGTGGATTCAATAAAACATAATTACACCATCATCAACAGTGTCAAAATAAAGATCACATGAGCAGCACAGCGTATATGATCCACATGGTGAGATTTATATGCAGAAGCTAAAGCAAGCTTGGATAATTTTAACTTCATTTGCTAAGGAGGAAATCTAAGAAATTGGGTGTGTCGTGATTTTAAACTTTACTCGGTGATGTCGGCTGTTGGTAAAACTGAGTTAACCACAAAATGGTGATGTATCAGATCATAGACACAAAACACATCAGTAACTCAGCGGGTCAGACAGCATCTGAGATAGCGGAGTCAGGGGATATGGGGAGAAGGCAGGAACAGGGTACTGATTAGGATGATCTGCCATGATCACATTGAATGGTGGTACCGGCTTGAAGAGCCGAATGGCCTACTCCTGCACCTATAATCTATTGCCTTTCTCTAGAGAAAAGAAATAGGTGATTTTTTGGATCGAGTCCATTCTTCAGACTATTCCTTTTCTTCAGAGATGCGGTCTGAACCGTCAAGTTACTCCAGCTTTTGTTTAAATCAGCATCTGCAGTTCTTTCCTGCACATGTATCTGATCATGTCAGTACCCAATGGGCAGGTTGGAGTGAAATCCCTGCACCCATCCACTCTCATCACCAATGTCACTGCATTAACACCGAATCCTTGCCTCCTCCAGCGAGTTCGATTGGAGGCCACACAGAAGATTAATGTGATGAAGCCCAGTTTAACAGAAGGCACTCAGTTCTTCATAGTCAAAGATACTTGAGGAAGAAAGCCTGAACCTGAGGGACAACCTTTCCACTCAGCGGGTAGGTGGGTATGTGGAAACCAAGCGGCCAAGGGAGGTACTATAACGGCATTTTAAAGATACTTGGATAGGAAAGATTTAGGGAAATATAGATCAAACATAGGGAACTGAGACTAGCTTAGATGGGGCATCTTGGTCAGTATGGACAAATTAGGCTGAAGGTCCTGTATGAATCTGTTACACTACAACTCAAAAGATCTCCCACTGCCTGTCCAGGTAAACCAGTGATGGGCAACAAAGGCTAAGCTGTTCAAGAACACACATTCCACAGGAATCCATGTTTCTCAACAATGTCTGCATCTTAATGTGAACCAATGTACAACTCACTGCCCAGCAAATCTCACACCTCACCCCTTCCCCCTACACTTCCACCACTCATGACAGAGTTCCTGTTACCTTCTGCCTTACCCTGCACAAGATTCATTTGCACTTTCACAGTTTTACAGATATTAACAATGCAAATATTGCACGCCAACCTGGTAACAATTCGGTAACCACATTAGTCTCATCTTGATGGTTCATGCGTGAATTAACAATTTCGTACTGACTGTGAACTTCTCTACATTGTCTTTGCAATGACTGCATGTGTGTTGTTATCAACATAGCAGTGATCCCACAGCACAATGCAAACCATAAGACATTGGAGCAGAATCAGGCCATTCGTCCCATCAAGTCTGCTCTGCTATTCAATCATGGCTGATCTATCTTTCACTCTCAACCTAAATCTCCTGTCTATATCTGTTAACACCTTTACTAATCAAGAACTAATCTCCACTTTAAACATGCCCAATGACACCTCCACCACTGCCTGTGGCAATGAATTCCACAGAATCATCACCCTCTGGCTACAGAAATTCCTCTTAATCTCCATTACTAAAGGTGCAGCCTTCAATCCTGCGCCTGTGCCCTCTGGTCTTAGAGTCTCCCACTGGTGGAAACATCCTCTCCATGTTCACTCCGTCTAGTCGATGTCCAATGGTTGCGCGGACTGGAATAACAAACTATGAACTATCTTGAACCAAACTTGATTGGACTTTATCTTACACTGTTGTGGAACGAGTCACTGATGGTGATGAGTCAGAGTATAGAAGTGAGATCGACTAATTGACCAAATGTTGCCAGCACAACAACCTGGCTCTCAACACCAGGAAACCAAGGAACTGATTGTGGACTTTAGAAAGGGTAGGATAGGGACCCACAATCCCGTTTATATCAACGATGATGGAAAGGGTCAAGAACTTCAAATTCCTGGGCGTGCATATTTCCGAAGATCTTTCCTGGTCCCAGCACACTGATGCAATCATAAAGAAGGCACATCAGCGCCTCTATTTCCTGAGAAGATTACGGAGAGTCGGTATATCAAGGAGGACTCTCTTGCACTTCTACAGGTGCACAATAGAGAGCATACCGACTGGTTGCATCGTGGCTTGGTTCTGTAACTTGGATGTCCAGGAGTCTAAAATATTGCAGAAAGTTGTGACCACTGACCAGTCCATCGTCAGCTCCGACCTCCCCACCATCAAAGGGATCTATCACAGTCGCTGCCTCAAAAAGGCTCCCAACATCATCAATGACCCACATCATCATCTCCCCGTTGCCATCGGGAAGAAGGTACAGGCGCTTGAAATCTGGACCATCCAGGTTCAGGAATAGCTGCTTCCCCACAGCCATCAGACTATTAAACTCACCATCAAACAAGCTCTGAACAATAACAGCCTATTGCACTATCTATTTATTGTGTATATATATGGTCTATGGGATATAAACGCAATTAACTTTTATCTCGTGTTCCGTATTATGTTGACATATTCGGTTGGGCTGCAGCAAGCAAGAATGTCATTATCCTATCTGGGACACATGACAAGAAAACTCTCGACTCTTGACTAAATATTGTACCCTTTATCCGTACACTGCGGACAGCTTCATGGTAATTATGTATAGTCTCTGACTGGATAGCCGCAACAAAAAACTTTTCATTCTACATCGGAACATGTGACACTAAACTAAACTAAACTGCCATTTGGCCCGTTCTGAAAACAGAACAAACCCATCTGAGAGGCACCAGCAGAGTCTGACTCATCCCCAGTCCCCACACCCATCACATGAGGCAATGGAGTGGTTAGTCACCACACAAAGTGCATTACTCACTCTCTGGGTCATCGATCCCACTGTCCCGGGCTGTCATCGCACCCAGCCTCTTCTTCCGATTCAAATGTTCCACATATTCAGTGCCAGCCTTTGTGGAGCAGGACAGATCATTGATGACCACGTTGAATTCATTGAGAACAGCATCAAATTCATCCTCGTTCCACACTGAAAGCAATCAGAAAGAAATCATGTTCCCACAGGTTACTTGGTGAAGTTCAGCAGCCATGTTGCAAGAACCCACACGCGACCACAATAAACAGAAGGAGCTGACACCAGGAACTACAGATGCTGAAATATCTTGTAGAACACCAAGTGTTGGAGGAACTCAGCAGACCAGGCGGCATCTCTGGATGGAGACAGACACAAAATGCTGGAATAAATCAGTGGGACTGGCAGCATCTCCAGAGAGAAGGAATGGTCCAGACCATTTCCATAGATTGAGCGTCAGGGGAGAGGGAGTTACAGAGATAAGGAAGTGCAAGAGATCAAGAGAGATGGAGATCAAGGGAAATGTAGAATAGACCATTGTTAGCTTGGAAACTGTACCAAAGCAAACAAGGATAGAATGTAATCAGGGGACAGTAGGACTGGTCGGAGAACTGGGAAAAGGGACGGATGGAGAGAGAGGGAATGCAAGAGTTACTTGAAGTTACAGAAGTCAATGTTTGGGGTGCAAGCTGCCAAAGCGAAATATGAAGTGTTGTTCCTTCAATGCGTGCTGGGCCTCACTCTGACAGTGGAGGAGGCCCAGGACAGAAAGGTCAGTGTGGGAATGGGAGGGCGAGTTAGTGTTTAGCAACCGGAAGATCAGGTAGGTTAAGCCAGACAGAGCGGAGGTGTTCATTGAAACGATTGCCAGGCCAGCAATTGGTCTCGCTAACATGGCAGTCTGTCTGTGGATGGAGTTACTGGCTGACCCAGAGTACTCCATTAGGAGCAAGTCTCTGCTCCAACACTCATAACTTCCCAAGCCGTATAAAGCATTTCATCAGGATGCATCACAGCACGATTTGTGAACAGCACCATCCAAGACCGCAAGAACTTGCACAGTTGCGGACGCAGCCCAGACCATCACACAACCTCCAACCTCCCTTCCATTGGCTCAATCAACAGCAGCATAATCAAGGACGAGTCTCACCGCAGTCACTCCCTCTCCTCTCTCCCATCAGGCAAGATCACAGAGAGAATCAATAGGCGGGGGTGGGGGGGGGGGGGGGGGGGGGGGGGGGGGGCTGATAGACAAGTGTGGTAGAGATAAGTACCAACAGCAGAAAGAGGGGAGAATAAGATGAACAAGGTTTCTGACCTGGGACACAAAGGCTGAATAGATTTCTTATGTGTCCAATTTCCAAGCTATGAGGATGCAGGGCGACTTGAATAAGTTGGGTGAGGGCGCAGGTGCATGGCAGATGCAGTACAGTGTGGATAAATGTGAGGTTATCCACTTTGGTGGCAAGAACAAGAGACAGTTAAGATGAAGGAAAAATGTTCCCGATGTTGGGAGAGTCCAGAACCAGGGATAACAGTTTAGGAATAAAACATAGGCCATTTAGATGAGAAAAAACGTCTTCACCCAGAGAGTTGTGAATCAGTGGAATTCTCTGCCACAGAAGGCAGTGGAGGCCAATTCACTGGATGCTTTCAGGAGAGAATTAGATTTAGTTCTTAGGGCTAAAGGAATCAATGGATATGGGGAAACAGCAGGAACAGGGAACTGATTTTAGTGTTAACCTGGACCAACCCTCCTCTTTGAAACAGGCACCACATGCCCAAGACCTCCACCCCGTCCCATGGCTGAACAGTCTCATGGGCACGTTGACCGCACCTGCTCGCAGCCGGCGCTGGACCTCAAGGCTACTGGCGTGACCCTCTGTCCCCCCGCTCCCCCCCCCCCCCCCCCCGCCAAACAGGTCGCACCTCCCTCGCTGGGATCTCCACGCCTGATCCGCCTGGCAGAACTGCCCGCTGCACCCTCTCTCAGTCTGAAGAAGGGTCTCAACCAGAAACATCACCCATCATTCCTTCACTCCAGAGATGCTGCCTGTCCCACTCTGTTACTCCAGCATTTGGTGTCTATCTCCCAACATCAGTCCAGCTATTATTAACCTTGCTTTAAAATAATAATAACCAGCATATATATCGCTGACAGCCAGAGTCAGGATGGAGTTCTGTGCATCAGTGAATCATATATATTCTCACCAGTCTGGAGAAGGGTCCTGCCCGACGCCTCACCCATCTATGTCCTCATAGAAACATAGACAAATAGGTGCAGGAGTAGGCCATTCGGCCCATCGAGGCAGCACCGCCATTTAATATGATCATGGCTGATCATCCAAAATCAGTTTCCCGTTACTGCTCCCCCCCCCCATATCCCTTGATACATTTAGCTCTAGAAGCCAAAACAAACTCTCTCAAAAACATCCAGTGAATTGACCTCCACTGCCTTCTGTGGCAGAGAATTCCACAGATTCACAACTCTGAGTGAAGGTTTTTCCTCTTTTCAGTCCTAAATAGGCTGGGTGAGTGGGCAAATGTTTGGCAGATGCAGTATAATGTGGATAAATATGAGGTTATCCACTTTGGTGGCAAAAACAGGAAAGCAGACTATTATTTAAATGGTGGCCGATTAGGAAAAGGGGAGATGCAGCGAGACCTGGGTGTCATGGTACACCAGTCATTGAAAGTAGGCATGCAGGTGCAGCAGGCAGTGAAAAAAGCGAATGGTATGTTAGCTTTCATAGCAAAAGGATTTGAGTACAGGAGCAGGGAGGTTCTACTTCAGTTATACAGGGTCTTGGTGAGACCACACCTGGAGTATTGCGTACAGTTTTGGTCTCCAAATCTGAGGAAGGACATTATTGCCATAGAGGGAGTGCAGAGAAGGTTCACCAGACTGATTCCTGGGATGTCAGGACTGTCTTATGAAGAAAGACTGGATAGACTCGGTTTATACTCTCTGGAATTTAGGAGATTGAGAGGGGATCTTATAGAAACTTACAAAATTCTTAAGGGGTTGGACAGGCTAGATGCAGGAAGATTGTTCCCGATGTTGGGGAAGTCCAGGACAAAGGGTCACAGCTTAAGGATAAGGGGGAAATCCTTTAGGACCGAGATGAGAAAGACTTTTTTCACACAGAGAGTGGTGAGTCTCTGGAACTCTCTGCCACAGAGGGTAGTTGAGGCCAGTTCATTGGCTATATTTAAGAGTGAGTTGGATGTGGCCCTTGTGGCTAAGGGGATCAGGGGGTATGGAGAGAAGGCAGGTACGGGATACTGAGTTGGATGATCAGCCATGATCATATTGAATGGCGGTGCAGGCTCGAAGGGCTGAATGGCCTACTCCTGCACCTAATTTCTATGTTTCTAAATGGCCTACCCCTTATTCTTAAACTGTGACCCCTGGTTCTGGACTCACCCAACATCAGGAACATTTTTCCTGTATCCTTTAAGAGTTTTATATGTTTCTCCAAGATCCCCTCTCATCCTACTAAATTCCAGTGATCACAAGCCCAGTCGACCCATTCTTTCATCATATGTCAGTCCCGCCATCCGGGGATTAACCTTGTGAACCTACGCTGCACTCCCTCAATAGCAAGAATGTACTTCTCAAATTAGGAGACCAAAGCTTCACACAATACTCCAGGTGTGGTTTCACCAGGGCCCTGTACAACTGCAGTAGGACCTCCTTGCTACTAAACTCAAATCATTTTGCAATGAAGGCCAACTGCCTGACCCGCTGAGTTACTCCAGCACCCAGTGAAACGTCACCAAAGTTTTAAATCTGCAATTTGAGAAGGAGAACGTTAAATCGGAAGTGGCAGTGATGCAGTTGAACAAAGGGGACTATGAAGGCATGAGAGGGGAGCTGGCCAAAGTAGACTGGAAAGGGATCCCAGTAGGAATAATGGTGGAACAGCAATGGCAGGAATTTCTGGGCATAATCCGTGAGACGCAGGATCATTTCATTCCAAAAAGGAAGAAAGATTCTAAGGGAAGTAGGAGGCAACCATGGCTGACAAGAGAAGTTAGGGCTAGAATAAAACTAAAAGAAAAGATGTATAACACAGCAAAGAGTATCCGGAAGCCAGAGGATTGGGAAACTTTCATAGGACAACAGAAGGAAACAAAACGGGCAATACGGGCTGAAAAGATGAAGTACGAGGGAAGCTGGCCAGGAATATAAAGAAGGACAGTAAAAGCTTCTTTAGATATGTTAAGGGGAGACTTTAAACTAGATCGGTTGGGGGGAGGGACTCAAATAGAGAAGGCAAGTAGTCCGTTTGTGAGGCAGGAGGCAGAGAAGAGAAGCAGTCAGACGCAACACGTAGGGAGGAAAGAGGAAAGAAATAACAAACGGAGAATAAGAAGTGGAGGGTTTCTTAAATGTGTGAGCAGAGAGACAGAGGGGTGTAAAATGAGGATAGGAGCAATAGGTAGCAAGGTGAAAAGTGGCAGGAAAACAAATCCAGGGCAAAAATCTAAAAGGGCCACTTTTCAACATAATTGTAAAAGGGCCAAGAGTGTTGTAAAAACAAGCCTGAAGGCTTTGTGTCTCAATGCGAGGAGCATTCGTAATAAGGTGGATGAGTTGAATGTGCAGATAGCTATTAATAATTATGATATAGTTGGGATCACGGAGACATGGCTCCAGGGTAACCAAGGTTGGGAGCTGAACATCCAGGGATATTCAATATTCAGGAAGGATGGACAGAGAGGAAAAGGAGGTGGGGTAGCGTTTCTGGTTAGAGCAGAGATTAACGCAATAGAAACGAATGACATTAGCTTGGAGGATGTGGAATCGATATGGGTGGAGCTGCGAAACACTAAGGGGCAGAAAACACTAGTGGGTGTTGTGTACCGGACACCTAACAGTAGTAGTGGAGTTGGGGATGGCATCAAACACGAAATTAGAAATGCGTGCAACGAAGGTAAAACCGTTATAATGGGTGACTTCAATCTACATATAGATTGGGTGAATCAAATTGGCAGGGGTGCTGAGGAAGAGGATTTCTTGGAATGTATGCGGGATAGTTTTCTAAACCAACATGTGGAGGAACCAACGAGAGAGCAGGCTATTCTAGACTGGATATTGAGTAATGAGGAAGGGTTAGTTAGCAGCCTTGTTGTACGTGGCCCCTTGGGCAAGAGTGACCATAATATGGTTGAGTTCTTCATTAGGATGGAGAGTGACATTGTTAATTCAGAAACAATGGTTCTGAACTTAAAGAAAGGTAACTTTGAGGGTATGAGATGTGAATTGGCCAAGATGGACTGGCAATTGATTCTTGAAGGGTTGATAGTGGATATGCAATGGAAGGCATTTAAAGACTGCATGGATGAACTACAACAATTGTTCATACCAGTTTGGCAAAAGAATAAATCAGGGAAGGTGGCGCATCCGTGGATAACGAGGGAAATCAGGAATAGTATCAAAGAAAAAGATGAAGCGTACAAATTAGCTAGAAAAAGCAGCCTACCAGAGGACTGGGAGAAATTCAGAGACCAACAGAGGAGGACAAAGGGCTTAATTAGGAAAGGGAAATGGAGTATGAAAGAAAGCTGGCAGGAAACATAAAATCTGACTGCAAAAGTTTTTATCGATATGTGAAGCGCAAAAGATTAGTTAAAACAAATGTAGGTCCCTTGCAGTCAGAAACAGGTGAATTGATCATGGGGAACAAGGACATGGCAGACCAATTGAATAACTACTTTGGTTCTGTCTTCACTAAGGAAGACATAAATAATTTGCCGGAAATAGCAGGGGATCGCGGGTCAAATGAGATGGAGGAAATTAGTGAAATCCAGCTTAGCCGGAAAGTGGTGTTAGGTAAATTGAATGGATTAAAGGCCGATAAATCCCCAGGGCCAGATAGGCTGCATCCCAGGGTACTTAAGGAAGTAGCCCCAGAAATAGCAGATGCCTTAGTGATAATTTTTCAAAACTCTTTAGATTCTGGAGTAGTTCCTGAGGATTGGAGGGTAGCTAATGTAACCCCACTTTTTAAAAAAGGGAGGGAGAGAGAAAACGGGGAATTTACAGACCAGTTAGTCTAACATCGGTAGTGGGGAAACTGCTAGAGTCAGTTATTAAAGATCGGATAGCAGCGCATTTGGAAAGTGGTGAAATCATTGGACAAAGTCAGCATGGATTTACGAAGGGTAAATCATGTCTGACGAATCTTATTGAATTTTTTGAGGATGTAACTAGTAGAGTGGATAAGGGAGAAGCAATGGATGTGTTATATCTGGACTTTCAGAAGGCTTTCGACAAGGTCCCACACAAGAGATTGGTATACAAACTTAAAGCACACGGTATTGGTGGTTCAGTATTGATGTGGATAGAGAACTGGCTGGCAGTCAGGAAGCAAAGAGCAGGAGTGAACGGGTCCTTTTCAGGATGGCAGACAGTGACTAGTGGGGTGCCGCAAGGCTCAGTGCTGGGACCCCAGCTATTTACAATATACATTAATGATTTGGACGAGGGAATTAAATGCAACATCTCGAAGTTTGCGGATGACACGAAGCTGGGGGGCAGTGTTAGCTGTGAGGAGGATGCTAGGAGGCTGCAGGATGACTTGGATAGACTGGGTGAGTGGGCAAATGCATGGCAGATGCCGTATAATGTGGATAAATGTGAGGTTATCCACTTTGGTGGCAAAAACAGGAAGGTAGACTATTATTTGAATGGTGACCGATTAGGAAAAGGGGAGATGCAGCGAGACCTGGGTGTCATGGTACACCAGTCATTGAAAGTAGGCATGCAGGTGCAGCAGGCTGTGAAGAAAGAAAATGGTATGTTGGCATTCATAGCAAAAGGATTTGAGTACAAGAGCTGGGAGGTTCTACTGCAGTTGTACAGGGTCTTGGTGAGGCCACACCTGGAGTATTGCGTACAGTTTTGGTCTCCTAATCTGAGGAAAGATATTCTTGCCATAGAGGGAGTACAGAGAAGGTTCACCAGACTGATTCCTGGGATGGCAGGACTTCCATATGAAGAAAGACTGGATAGACTCGGCTTGTGCTCGCTGGAATTTAGAAGATTGAGGGGGATCTCATAGAGACTTACAAAATTCTTAAGGGGTTGGACAGGCTAGATGCAGGAAGATTGTTTCCGAAGTTGGGGAAGTCCAGGACAAGGGGTCACAGTTTAAGGATAAGGGGGAAGTCTTTTAGGACCGAGATGAGAAAATCGTTTTTCACACAGAGAGTGGTGAATCTGTGGAATTCTCTGCCAGAGAAGGTAGTTGAGGCCAGTTCATTGGCCATATTTAAGAGGGAGTTGGATGTGGCCCTTGTGGCTGAAGGGATCAGGGGGTATGGAGAGAAGACAGGTACAGGATACTGAGTTGGATGATCAGCCATGATCATATTGAATGGCGGTGCAGGCTCGAAGGGCCGAATGGCCTGCTCCTGCACCTAATTTCTATGTTTTTATGTTTCTATGAAAAAGAGTAGGAAAGTCAAATGTGGGTCCCTTGATTGCAGACACGGGTGAAATTATTATGGGCAACAAGGAAATAGCAGAAGAGTTGAATAGGTACTTCACATATGTCTTCACTAAGGAGGACACAAACAATCTCCCAGATGTACTGGAGGACAGAGGATCTAAGGGGGTAGAGGAACTGAAATAAATTTTCATTAGGTGAGAAATAGTATTGGGTAGGCTAATGGGACTGAAGGATGATAAATCCCCTGGGCCTGATGGTCTGCATTCCGGGGAGGTGGCTCTAGAAATAGTGGACGCCTTGGTGATCATTTTCCAATGTTCAATAGATTCAGGATCAGTTCCTGTGGATCGCAGGAAAGCTAATTATATCCCACTTTTCAAGAAATGAGCAAGAGAGAAAACGAAGAATTACAGACCACTTAGCCTGACTTTGGTGGTGGGAAAGATGCTGGAGTCAATTATGAAAGAGGTAATAATGGGGCATTTTGATAGCAGTAAAATGATTAGTCCAAGTCAACATGGATTTATGAAAGGGAAATCATGCTTGACTAATCTGCTAGAATTTTTTGAGGATGGGACAAGTAAAATGGATGAAGGGGAATCAGTGGATGTAGTGTATCTAGACTTTCAGAAAGCCTTTGATAAGGTCCCGCACGGGAGGCTGGTGATTAAAATTGGAGCACATGGTATTGGTGTTGGGGTAGGGTTTGGACATGGATAGAAAATTGGTTGGCAGCAAAGAGTAGGAGTGAACGGCAGGCAGTGGCGAGTGGAGTGCCGCAAGGCTCGGTGTTGGGGCCGCAACTGTTTACCATATATATTAATGATTTGGAAGAGGGAATTAGGAGCAACACTAGCAAGTCTGTGGATGACACAAAGCTGGGTGGCAGTGTGAACAGTGAAGAGGATGTTAGGAGGTTGCAGGATGACCGGGACAGGTTGAGTGAGGGACAGATGCAGTATAATATAGATAAATGTGAGGTTATCCACTTTGGCGGAAAAAAGACACCTATCGATGTTCTCCAGTGATGCTGCCTGACCCGCTTTACTCCAGCATTCCGTTCTACCCAAGATCCAAGCATCTGTAGTTCCTGGCGTCGCAATACATCTTTCAGATGAGACAACGGAAAAGACGGCGTCAGACCAAAGCATGTCCTTTATCACAAGGAACTGCAGATGCTGGTTTACAAAACAAATGTACAGAGTGCTGGAGTACTCAGCGGGACAGGCAGCATCACGGGGGAACATGGATCGGTGGAGTTTCGGGTCGGGAACCTTCTTCAGACTCAATCTTTTAGTGGATGGACCTCATATACATTCCTTGCGGCGCCAGACATATGCATACACAAGCTGTAACTGCAGGTGCTGGAAAATCGAAGGTAGACAAGAGTGCTGGAGAAACTCAGCGGGTGAGGTAGCATCAATTGAGCAAAGGAAATGGGCAACGTTTCGGGTCGAAACCCTTCTTCAGACCCTTGTAACTTTGTGACTGGCAGAGATCCATTTTGAAATAGAATGCCTTAAAGTGAGAATGAATTAAGAACGGGCGCTGCGGCGCGGAGGTTGCCCACACACTGCCGCCCACATTTAATCCACATTCATGGCAGAAACCGCCCGGGACGCACAACTCCGGCCGGGGGGGGGGGGGGGGGGGGGGGGGGGGGGGGGGGGGGGGGGGGGGGGGGCATTTAATCAAACTGAGACCAGCACAGCAGGGGAACAATTTTTAAGGGTGAGATAGGTAGATACATGATTATTACAGTACAGGTGTCAGGGGATATGGGGAGAAGGCAGGAGAATGGGGTTGGGAGGAAGAGATAGATCAGTCATGTGCCGAATGGCGGAGTAGATTTGATGGACCGAATGGCCTAATTCTACTATTACTTATGAACAATGTTTGTGCCGTAAATGATGCCGTCAAACCCGTCTGCCTAATCCACACTCCGTGATCCATATCCCTCCATTCCTGCATAACCACAAGCCTGTCCAAAAGCCTCTAACACCACTATGATATGCGCCTCCACCCCTGGCAGCGCTGTTCCATGCACCCACCGCCCTGTGTAAAACACTTGCCCCGCACATCTCCTTTACATTTTGCCCTCTCACATTTATGTTATGTCCTTTTGTCTTTGACATTCACACCCTGGGGAAACGTTCTGTGCCTATATTTGGGGTCAACATTATTTCCCTTGCCGCTCGTACTTGCCGCGGGTCCCGAGCGGATCCACGCCCGAGGCACCGCCGGACCCGGGTACCGGCCACTCTGGTAACCCAGCGTGTCATAGCCAGCAGACCCGGTGTCAGGCAGTCTCCGTGCCGCTCCCAGAGCTCACGCAGCCCCCCACCGGGGCCCCAGCGCGAACACCATCCAGCGCTAATCCCACCCGGTCCCAGCGCCAGTCTCCGAGCGCCAGTCACAGCCTGTACCTTCAGCCGCAGCGCCAGGTGCCCGTGCCACCCTCTCCCAGCCACAGTGTCATTCTCACTCCCGGGACCATGCAGTGCCGTTCCCTGTGCCAGACCCAGAGATCCCTGTACCAGATCCAGAGTCACCCTCGCCAGATCCAGAGTCACCCTCGCCAGATCCAGTGTCACCCTCGCCAGATCCAGTGTCACCCTCGCCAGATCCAGAGCCACCCTCGCCAGATCCAGAGCCACCCTCGCCAGATCCAGTGTCACCCTCGCCAGATCCAGTGTCACCCTCGCCAGATCCAGTGTCACCCTCGCCAGATCCAGTGTCACCCTCGCCAGATCCAGTGTCACCCTCGCCAGATCCAGAGTCACCCTCGCCAGATCCAGAGTCACCCTCGGCAGCGGCCGCACTGCACAAGGCCGATTGCCTTACCTGCCGTGCGCGCCTGTGTTGAGCCCATGGCTGCTTCTGTCCGCCGCTCAGCGCTGCGTTGCTTTATCCCCCTCACGCTACCGCCCCCACTCTGGACCCGCCAATCACAGGCCGGATTCGCATGATGGGTAACCTCGTCAACCAATGAGGGCGGAAACATCCTGCCCAGTGACGTCACTGCGGGGGGACTCCCCCGACGTCACGGGATTCCCCGCACCCACCCCATCTCCCGCCCTCGCGTGTCGGCAGCATTGCATCAAATAGATGGGCCTATTCCCTGGAACAGAGGAAAGCAGCACACTATTGCATCGGGAACGACAATAGTGGTAGCAGTGTCACCCAGATGCTGTCCGAGCTGGAGTGGGAAACGCTGGAAACAAGAAGGGCAAGGAACAGACTAGCCATGTTGTACAAGATTCAAAAGGGGATGGTTGGCACAACTGCAGATAGATACATAACGTACTCAACAGAAAGGAGAACAAGACAGAGTAATGATATTCAAATAGAAAGCCCAATTCGCCAGGACAGTTATTTATAAGAATTCACTCTTTGTAAAAACCTTAAGGGAATGGAATAAACTAGACAAAAATAGTCAAATCACCTTCACTAGACAGATTTAAGGGGGCACTAACAGCACGTTAGTCTGCACAACACATCCAAGTTGGCGATATGCAGATTACTGCCCTGCCGACTACAAATTCAGAAGGTTGAGAAGTTTGGAGCGCCGCAGGCTGAGGGGTGATCTTACAGAATGAAACAAGATCATGATGGGAATAGATAGAGTTTGTATGCACAGAGTATTTCATCCAGAACAAGGGGACATTGGTTTAAGGTGAGGGAGGGGGGGGGGGGGATTTAATAGGAAACTGAGGAGTAATCTTTTCACTCAAAGGGTGGTGGGTATATGGTACAGGCTGCCAGAGGAGGTATTTGAGTCAGTTAATATCACCATGTTTAAGAAACAAGAGTCAAGTCAAGTACATTTATATGTCTTGAATCCAGGGGGTCACGATTTTAAGGCTCTCCTATCATTCGTCCCAATGGTAGGAGTGAAATGAGCATAGGTGGCAGGTGAATTACTCAAGAGAGAGTTAGATAGAGCTCTTGGGGCTAACGGAATCAAGGGATATGGGGAGAAGGCAGGAACATGGTACTGATTTAGGATGATCAGCCATGATCATATTGAATGGTGGTGCTGGCTCGAAGGGCCAAATGGCCTACTCCTGCACCTATTTGCTATGTTTCCATGAGCTTCTACCTCACAGCACCAGAGACCTGTGTTGGATCCTGTCCTCCGGTGATATATGTGTATATACCTCCCATTCCCACTCACCTTTCTGCCCTGGGCCTCCTCCACTGTCAGAATGAGGCCCACGCAAATTGGAGGAGCAGCACCTTTTATTTCGCTTGGGTAGCTTACAACCCGACGGTATGAATATTGCGTGCTCAGCTCTCTGAAAGTGGAGGGACTAAAACGAGAAGATTATTTACAGACGGTAGACAGAAATGCTGGAGAAACTCAGCGGGTGAGGCAGCATCTATGGAGCGAAGGAAAAGGTGATGTTTCGTGTGAAGAAAGTAGGGTCTCGACACGAAACGTCACCTATTCCTTCGCTCCATTGATGCTGCCTCATCCGCTGAGTTTCTCCAGCATTTTTGTCTAACTTCGATTTTTCCAGCATCTGCAGTTCTTTCTTTACAGATGGTCAATGAGAAGAATTTGTGAGAGAATGGGGAAGTGGGATTGGAGGAGAATGTTACAGTTGCAAAATGCCGTGACTGCTGGTTATATGAAAAGAGGAAAGAAATGGCGAAACTCCCGGCAGACCAACTGGCATCTGTGGTGAGAGAAACAGTAAATGATTCAAGTTGACGTCCCTTCATCACAAAAACGCGAAGGCTTGTCTCAGGGAGAGATTTATTCCCGGAAGAGATGAGACTGCAAGGTGGAAGAGAGCGGGACTGGGATGTAAAGAAGAATAAATGGTAGCGAGGAAGGAAGTGGAAGGAGGTACAGTGAAGTGCTTCTGTTGCGTGCTATCCAGTCAGCAAAAAAGACAATTAGATTACAATCGAGCCACTGCAGTGTATAGATACGTGATAAGGGAATAACGTTTAGTGCAAGGTTAAGCCAGCAAAGTCCGCTCAATGATAGTCCAAGGGTCACCAATGAGATAGATGGTAAAGACATAGACACAGTCTCTGGGAAACACCCATCCTTTATCGGACAGCATTTGTTTTCTCAGCTTTCAATGGGGCATCTGCCCAATAATGCCTGCCATCAATTTACTCTCCCCAGCTCCGAACTGATAATGTTTGGAATTTACCCTCCCCAATTTAATAACTAGCTATTTACAAATCTCTGATTTTACAAATGTTGGTATTGACTCTTTACATTACAAGGCTATTTTTTGCTATGCTGACTAGAGTCATAGTCATAGAGTGATGTAGTGTCAAAACAGGCCCTTCGGCCCAACTTGCCCACACCAGCCAACAATGTCCCAGCTACACTCGGCCCATCTGCCTGCGCTTGTCCATATCCCTCCAAACCTGTCCTATCCATGTACCCGTCTAACTGTTTCTTCAACATTGGGATAGTCCCAGCCTCAACTACCTACTCTGGCAGCTTGTTCCATACACCCACCACCCTTTGTGTGAAAAAGTTACCCTTCGGATTCCTATTAAATCTTTCCCCTTCACCGTAAACCTATGTCCTCTGGTTCTCGATTCCCCTACTCTGGGCAAGAGACTCTGTGCATCTATCCGATCTATTCCTTGCATGCGTTTGTACACCTCTATAAGATCTCCCCTCATCCTCCTGCGCTCTATGGAATAGAGAGACCTAGCCTACTCAACCTATCCCTATACCTCACACCCTCTAATCCTGCCAACATCCAAGGAAATCTTTTCTGAACCCTTTCAAGCTTTGACAATAGCTTTCCAATCACATGGTGCCCAGAACTGCACACAACCTTCTCCAATGTTTTGTGACTTGACCCCTCTGAGACACCACAAAACACACCTACAATGAGTCCCATCAGTTTGTACGACCACTAATCTCCATTCCTTCGACAAGTGTGGTCTGTCATTGACCAGTGTAGGACACTTCCCAATGACACCACTCAGTCAAGATGTCGAGCCCCAGATGCTGTGCTCTCCAACGTCCTGGTCAGCCCGGCATTGAAGCCAAGATCCTTACAGTGAACGTGCAGGTACAGTGTTATCTATCTGCATTGGATTGGAGGCATTGACAACACAGCTTTTAACAGGACATCTAACTCAGTCCCAAAGACACAAAGTGCTGGATAGTAACTCAACGGGTCAGGCAGCATCTCTGGAGGAAAAGGATGGGCGACGTTTCGGGTCAGGACCCTTCTTCGGACTGAAAGTAGGGGGTGGAGGGAGAAGGTGAGGAGCTGGAGGTGAGAAAAGTCCAGAGACAACCAGTGCCGGACACAAATGACCTCAGGCACTGAGGTGACCAAGTTGGCCCATTGTTGGGTAGAGAAGATGTGATCTCCAGAGGCATAAAGTGGGGTGGACGGTGGAGATGGTTAAATGACTGGGAGAGGAGAATGCAGGTTGAAGTAACTTGTGAAGATGAGAAGATCATTTTTCACACAGAGAGTGGTGAGTCTGTGGAATTCTCTGCCACAGAAGGTAGTTGAGGCCAGTTCATTGGCTATATTTAAGAGGGTTAGATGTGGCCCTTGTGGCAAGGGATCAAGGGGTATGGAGAGAAGGCAGGTACAGGATACTGAGTTGGATGATCAGCCATGATCATATTGAATGGCGGTGCAGGTTCAAAGTAAAGTAAAGTATCCTTTATTGTCATTCAGACCGAAAGGTTTGAACGAAATTTCGTTCCTGGCAGTCATACATTTAATAAGTTAAAAAAACACAATAAACACAAATTAACATCCACCACAGTGAGTTCACCCAGCACCTCCTCACTGTGGTGGAAGGTAAAAGTCTAAAGTCTTTGTGTCTTCCCTCCTTGCTCTCCCTCTGCGCTGAGGCGATCCAGGCCTCCGATGTTGTGACCCCACCGGGTGATGATAAGTGAGTCCCGCGGCTGATCCGAGCTCCGCCAACGGGCCGGTTCAAACTCCGCGGCCCGGGGTGGTTGAAGCTGCCGCCCTCCAGTCCAGCAGACGCAGCTGTTGTTGCAGGAGCTCCGGAAAAACAGGTCACCAACCTGTGACCCGCGAGCTCCCAACGATGTCGTCCACTGGGCCCGCGGCCGGACCTCCGAAGTCGCTGCTGCCGCCGGGACACCTCCACAGCCCCGAGTCAGGCCGTCACCACCGCCAGAACTCCACCACAGCCCCGAAGTCGGCCAGCCTCGCGCTGGTAAGTCCTGGCTGGCTCTGCCTACGGAGTCTCGGGCCGGTCGCAGTTGGAGGCCGCCAGCTCCGCCATTAGGCCTCAGCGCAGACGGAGACGGGGGATACAAGGAAAAGAAGTTGCATCCCCCCTGAAGGAAGAGACTAAAAACAAGTTTCTCTCCCCCCCCCCCCCCAACACACACACACACACACACACACACACAAACTAACAACTCAAATTAACTGACTAAACAGGACAAGGACAACAACAAAAAAGAAAAGACAGACGGACTGCAGTCGAGCCGCTGTCTATTTTCTATGATTCTATGATTCTAACTTCAATTTAGAGAATTCAACATTCATACTGCTGAATTGTAAGCTACCCAAGCACAATGTGGGGTGCTGTTTCTCCAATAAATATCAGTTCCACATCTCTGCTGCTTCCACTTTTCTCATTGAGCGACTTACAGTTACTTTCTCTTCTTACTTCCTTTTAACATTCTTGTAAAAGCTATTATATTCCAATTTATCTTTCTTACTGCGGAATCGTCCCATTCGATTTCTAATTGACTGGTTTTCTGATATTTAAGAGATATTTAAAATGCGTCAGATCATAAACCTTACAATCACTGTTGACAACATTTATAAGTCATTTCATCTAATTATACTATTATTTTACCAATCAACAATTTTTTTTTCCATTTCATTCTTTAGACTTTAGAGATACAGCATGGAAACAGGCCCGTAGGCCCACCATGCCAACCTGTGTGATCACCCCTTACACAAGCATATTCCTGAAGAATATGCATGTTATTGGAGAATCAAAAATTATTTATTTAAATATTTGGGGGTTACCGCAAGGCTCGGTTCTGGGACCGCAGTTCATTACAATATATAATAATGTTTTTGATGAAGGGATTAAAAGTAACATTAGAAAATTTGCAGATGACACAATCTGGGTGGCAGTGTGAACTGTGAGGAGGATGCTATGAGAATGCAGAGTGACTTGAACAGGTTGGGTGAGTGGGCAGATGCATGGCAGATACAGTTTAACGTGGATAAATGTGAGGTTATCCACTTTGGGGGCAAAAACAGGAAGGCAGATTATTATCTAAATGGTGTGAAGTTGGGAAAAGGGGAAATACGAAGGGATCTCAGAGTCCTTGTTCATCAGTCAATGAAAGTAAGCATGCAGGTACAGTAGACAGTGAAGAAAGCAAATGACATTTTGGCCTTCATAATGAGAGTAGTTGAAAATAGTAAGATTAAACGAGAACTTACCTGTTCGAAGTTTGATCTTTATTTTATGAGGAGTAACGATGAGGGATTACGTGAAGAAGGCCCGCCTGGCGCTGGAACGGCATACTTCAAAGCAGCGGCATGGAAATCACAGAACACAATAGCCGGAGTAAGATAGTAAGGCTCCTTATAGATTTAGAACTACCAGATGATCATTCATTTTATGAGGGTGTGGAGTGGAGGGCACGTAATCCCTCATCGTTACTCCTCATAAAATAAAGATCAAACTTCGAACAGGTAAGTTCTCGTTTAATCTTACTATTTAACTTCGGAGTCACGTGAGTGACTACGTGAAGAGTTTGAAGATTTCTGTGTTTTTCATGTCGTAGAATTCTTTCATACGACAGTCCGGCTAGGTCAACACATACATGAGAAAACCAGACTAGTTTTAGTTCTTTCCATAATAAAATTTTTAATGATAAAAGAACATATAATAACCCTCTTTATACCCGAGGGAACCATTACAAAGTGATAAAAGATATAGGTGATAACATAATTGATCATATTAATCAATAGTGAAACAAAGCAGGTGACTATAGTGAACCCCAACACCGCGTGTCCAAAGCCTGTCATTGTGTAAACAGGTTTATTGTAGAACTTTGAAAAAAGTTTCTTCTTTACTCCACCCTGCGGTTTCTAAAAATATGCTCGAGCGGTACGTCCCGTACCTTCGCTGCGGATGTAGCTGCTGCCCTGGTGGAGTGAGATTTGAACACATCAGTGTCTACTCCTGCTAAAAGTAACACCTGTTTTAACCACCTTGAGATTGTTTGTACTGAAGCTTTTGTGTGTGGTTTCTTATGCGTAATCATTAACGTTTGTTCATTACCTCGAAGAGTTTTGGTAATTTTTATATATTGGTTCAGATGTCTAACTACACACAATGTTGGATCAATAGGATAAGCTTGAAAGGTTACCTTTGCTCCAGTTCTTCCTGGTCTGCTTTGTTTGATCAGATCGTAAACATAGAACACAATGTTATCTGTAGTCACATGCATACAGTCTAAAGGCAACATTTGTAATGTTTGCACCCTTTGAGCTGAAACCAACGACATTAACATTACTAATTTGAATGTTAATCTTTCCAACGACAAACCTTCGATTGGAGTCCATTGCCTAAGTAAAGTAAGTACAATGCTAACATCCCAAATCTCTGTATATCTTGGTTTTGGCGGGTTTTTATTAAAGATTCCTTTCATAAATCTGGATATTAATGGATGTGATCCAATTAATTTCTGTTCAGATATTTGTCCTAAATAAGATGACAAGGCACTACGTGCAGTATTAATGGCACTGTAACTTAAGTGTTGTTCAAAATGCAATTCGGCAAGGAACTCCAATACGTTTGCAATGTTCACAGTATGATAAGATATATTTGACTGTCTGCAAAATATTTCCCATTTCTTTATATGTGTCATATATTGTCTTTGTGTGCTATCTCGCCATGATGCGGCTATAACATCCATAGTTCTATCCGACAATCCAAGCTCCTGTAGTGGTCTGGTCAAAACCTGCAGATTAACAAATTCATATAAGCATGTAATGGATGAATTTCATTTCGTTACTGGTTTTATCAATAAAATCACTGCTGTTAGGAATTGACATATATGGTTCTTTAATCATGTTTAACATCAATGGGAACCAAGGTTGTGTCGGCCAATTTGGGATTACCAACAATCCTGTGGCAGAGTCTTGTCCTATTTTCTTCAGACATTGCTGAACCAGAGAAAATGGTGGAAAAGCATAAAAGAACATATTCCCCCAGTGTAATGAAAAAGCATCTACTGCTACTGCGTCTGGGTCTGGTTCCCAAGACACATATTTAGGCAACTGATGATTTAGTCTTGATGCGAACAGATCAATGTCTGGTAACCCATATCGAGTCACAATTTTACTGAAAATTACTGGGTTCAGCATCCATTCTGTGTTATCTTTAAATATCCTTGATCAATTATCTGCCACCACATTGTCTTTACCTGTAATGTAGTTTGCTGAGATCCAAATTTTGGTGGTTAATACACCATTGCCATATCTGATTGACCAGACAATCACATGATACCGATCTGACTCCGCCCATGTGCTTAATATATGCAACAGCTGTTTTATTGTCTAATTGTATTAATACATGTAGATTCTTTTTTGTAGAACAATATGCCTTTAGTCCATAAAAAGCACCCAACAATTCTAAATAGTTGATACCATATGTTTGGAGAAACATTTCCTCTTGGACAGTCCATCTACCTCCACAACTGGAGAATGAATCTGTTGCCCCCCCATCCGAGAGCGCTAGCATCTGTTTGTAAAATCACTTCAGGCTGTTGTATCAGAATGTTTTTAGCAGCTTGTGGGACATTTTCAATCCACCATTGTAATTCCAACAAAGCTTATTTTGTTAATTGCATAGGCCTATCAAAATGGCCTGCTCTCTTTTTTAGAGCTCTTATTTTGTCCCTTTGAAGGTTTTGGTAATGTAATGGACCAAATTCCACTGCAGGAAATGCTGCTACTAGCTTACCAATAATCTTTGCTACTTCTCGGATGGAGGGATAAGGTTTGTGAATGAGACCCTTACAAGTCACCAAAATATCATCAATCTTGTCTGTTGGTAAAGTTACTAACATAGTAACTGAGTTAATTACAAACCCCAAATAGTTAATTAACTGTGCTGGCTGCAGCTGGGACTTAATTGGATGAATCAAGAACCCTAACTTTTCAAATAAATTTTTAGTTGCTGAAACTGATTTTCCAGCTGATTCCTGATTGTCATTGATGATTAAAATGTCATCGAGATAAGCCATAACGATGTGTTTTTGTGCTCTTAATTGAGCTAAAGCTGGTTTCAACAGCTTTGTAAAGAGCCTGGGAGCTGAACTTAACCCATTTGGTAAAGCTCTGAATTGCCACAGCTGTCCCAGCCAATTAAATTTTAAATACCTTCGAAAGAACTGATGTATTGATACAGAATAATAAGCGTCCTTTAAATCAATTGTAGCCATATCACAACCTGCTGATACCAAATGTCTTGCAGTATTAAACGTTTCCATTTTAAAATGTTTGTATTTGACAAATTTATTAAGATTTGTAAGGTCCAGAATAATTCTGCAACCACCATCTTTTTTATCTCTTGGAAATATATTTGACACAAATTGATGCTCGTGTTCAACAGTTTTTTCAATAACACCTTTTTTAAACAATTTGTCAATTTCCCCATTTATTTCTGCCTTTTCCTTTGCTGAAAACGGGAAAGCATAAGCAGGTTTATTCTGTACTGGAGAGTTAACACCTTCTTTAAATGTAATAGTAGCTCCTGAAACTGTTTGTAAAATAAACCGATCAGATGTGATGGTAAGCCATTCATCATAAAACATTTGTAATCTCCCTCCAACTGGAGATTTGTCCACAGTTTCTTTAAATATAGAATAAATCTTTTGTACCTCTCCATATGAACGTGGTGGTCTCCTTCTCCCCGTATACGGGTAAACATTAGGCTGTGTCGGATGATAATATTTCCTTGACATATTCCTGCCTCTGTTTCCAAAATCGAATCCCCTTCTTGGCGAAAAATACCTTTTTTGTCCAAAGACGAAAGGTCTCATGTGGCTAATAGATTTAGCCTCTTCATCCATATCTTTTATTTGTTTAGGGAGGTTTTCTCCAAACAGATAACCAGGAACTTGAACACCACTTGCTCGACACAGACTTGCAAACCTTGGATGAAATATGGGCCGAATCGCAATCTTTCTCATACAATTAATTTCATAGAAGGAATTGCATAATAAGCCCAAAGTATCTTTTTGAATTTTATCCATCTCCAACCCCTCCATTTGCCTTCCATAAGCAGTAATGGCAGCAGAAATTAATTTGAGGATTCTTTGAAATCTCATTTCTTGTCCTCTCATGCCTGGGGTCATAGATGTCCATATAGACGGATTAACCGTAGGTACCTCCAATGTGGCACAATTATCCGGTGTGTTTTATATAATTCTGCTGTTTCAATCATCACAGAATCTTGAAGTTGGTGAGATACCATATAATTAATGTTGGCAGCTAGGTTTTCTTCCATAGCCTCACCATTTCCTTCAGGTATAGCAAAATCTTTTGCTATCCCAGGCACATCTGGCCTTTTCTTTTTTATTTGTGGTGTGCATTCATAATCCACATCACCACTTGCAGGGTCTGTCTTTTGCAGCCCTGATGCACTTGGAATTATATCCAATGAGACTTCCTCCGCCCTAAATCCTGGGTCCGGAGTTTCAAATTCCCAATTTGGCACATAGCCATATTCTGTATATTCAAACCCCTCAGGGTCTTTTTGGGAAACTTCTGGGTACTGTGACCCTTGTCTCATAATAATTTGGAGTACTTTCTCCATATGTTCCATTTTTAGCCACATAGCTTAATTATCCGGAGGACTTTCATTGTCAGAGTCATTATCAGAAACCACGGGCCTCACGGATTTCTTTTTACATTTTTTAGGAACATTTCCCTCCGTGGTTAGTATTCCTGGAGAAATTATAATCTCACTAACGGGTGAATCAGCGGCCACCGGTATCGGAACCGGATCCGCACTAATCTCTTGTCCCGTATTTTTAGCTTCACCCCGGGATGATCTTTTTACCCGCGAAATTTTCTTTTGAGATTTCTCCATTTTCTTTTCCATTTATCTGGCTAAATCAATACGCCAGCGTGACTCTGATTTTTACTTTTACTTTCACTTTTTTGCTGGTTTTACCAGCGTAACGTCTTTTTTAGAACATCCCCACTTTCCCTACAATTACCTGCGGGTCCGTTCCGACCGCTGCGAGGAGCTGCGCTCTGCAACTTCCTGTTTCTGCCGTCAGCGTCGACGCAATGCCGTTCCAGCGCCAGGCGGGCCTTCTTCACGTAGTCACTCACGTGACTCCGAAGTAGAATAGGAGCAAAGAGGTCCCCTAGCAATTGTATAGGGCACTGGTGAGATCACACCTGGGGTATTGTGTGCTGGTTTGGTCTTCAAACTTGAGGAAGGACATTCTTGCTATTGAGGGAGTGCAGCGTAGGTTCACAAGGTTAATTCCTGGGATGGTGGGACTGTCATAAGTTGATAGATTGGAGTGGCTGGGCTTGTATCCACTGGAATTTAGAAGGATGAGAGGGAATATTATTGAAACATACAAGATTACATTAAAAAATAGAAACATAGAAAATAGGTGCAGGAGTAGGCCATTCAGCCCTTTGAGCCTGCACCGCCATTCAATATGATCATGGCTAATCATGCAACTCAGTATCCTGTACCTGCCTTCTCTCCATACCCCCTGATCCCTTTAGCCACATGAGCTACATCTAACTCCCTCTTAAATATAACCAATGAACTGGCCTCAACTACATTCTGTGGCAGAGAATTCCACAGATTCACCACTCTCTGTGTGAAAAATGATTTTCTCATCTCTTATCCTTAAACTGTGATCCCTTGTTCTGGACTTCCCCAACATCGGGAACAATCTTTCTGCATCTAACCAGTCCAACCCCTAAGAATTTTGTAAGACTCCATAAAATCCCCCCTCAATCTTCTAAATTCCAGCGAGTACAAGCCGAGTCTATCCAGTCTTTCCTCATATGCAATACCTGCCAACCCACGAATCAGTCTGGTGAACCTTCTCTGTACTCCCTCTATGGCAAGAATGACTTTCCTCAGATTTGGAGACCAAAACTGTACGCAATACTCCAGGTATGGCCTCACCAAGACCCTGTACAACTGCAGTAGAACCTCCCTGCTCTTGTACTCAAATCCTTTTGCTATGACTGCCAACATACCATTCGCTTTCTTCAATGACTGGTGTACCATGACTCCCAGGTCTCGTTGCATCTCCCTTTTCCTAATCGGCCACCATTCAGATAATAGTCTACATTCCTGTTTTTGCCACCAAAGTGGATAACCTCACATTTCTATACATTATACTGCATCAGCCATGCATTTGCCCACTCACCCAACCTATCAAAGTCACCTTGCAGCCTCCTAGCATCCTCCTCACAGCTAACACTGCCCCCCAGCTTCATGTCATCCGCAAACTTGGAGATGTTGCATTCAGTTCCCTCATCCAGATCATTAATATATATTGTAAACAGCTGTGGTCCCAGCATTGAGCCTTGCGGTGTCCCACTAGTCACTGCCTGCCATTCTGAAAAGGACCCACTTACTCCTACACTTTACCTCCCGTCTGCCAGCCAGTTCTCTATCCACATCAATACTGAACCCCCAATACCGTGTGCTTTAGGTTTGTATACTAATCTCTTATGTGGGACCTTGTCGAAAGCTTTTTGAAAGTCCAGATATAACACATCCACTGGTTCTCCCTTATCCACTCTACTAGTTACATCCTCGAAAAATTCTATAAGACTCGTCAGACATGATTTACCTTTCATAAATCCATGCTGACTTTGTCCAATGATTTCGCCACTTTCCAAATGTGCTGCTATCCCATCTTTAATAACTGACTCTAGCATTTTCCCCACTACCGATGTTAGACTAACTGGTCTGTAATTCCCCATTTTCTCTCTCCCTCCCGTTTTAAAAAGTGGGGTTACATTAGCTACCCTCCAATCCTCAGGAACTACGCCAGAATCTAAAGAGTTTTGAAAAATTATCACTAATACTTCCACTATTTCTGCGGCTACTTCCTTACGTACTCTGGGATGCAGCCTATCTGGCCCTGGGGATTTATCGGCCTTTAATCCATTCAATGTACCTAACACAACTTCCCGGCTAACCTGGATTCCACTCAGTTCCTCCATCTCATTTGACCCCTGGTCCCCTGCTATTTCCAGCAGATTATTTATATATTCCTTCGTGAACACAGAACCAAAGTAGGTATTCAATTGGTCTGCAATGTCCTTGTTCCCCATGATCAATTTACCAGTTTCTGACTGCAAGGGACCTACATTTGTTGTAACTAACCTTTTTCTCTTCACATATCTATAAAAACTTTTGCAGTCAGTTTTTATGTTCCCTGCCAGTTTTCTTTCATAGTCTATTTTCCGTTTCCTAGTTAAGCCCTTTGTCCTCCTCTGCTAGACTGAATTTCTCCCAGTCCTCTGGTAGGCTGCTTTTTCTGACTAATTTGTGTGCTCCATCTTTAGTTTTGATACTATCCCTGATTACCCTTGTTATCCACGGATGCACTACCTTCCCTGATTTATTCTTTTGCCAAACTGGAATGAAATAATTCTTGTAGTTCATCCATGCAGCCTTTAAATGCCTTCCATTGCATATCCACCGTCAACCCTTTAAGAATCACTTGCCAGTCTATCTTGGCCAATTCACATCTCATACCCTCACAGTTACCTTTCTTTAAGTTCAGAACCCTTGTTTCTGAATTAACAATGTCACTCTCCATCCTGATGAAGAACTCAACCATATTATGGTCACTTGCTCAACAGGCCACGCACAACAAGGCTGCTAACTAACCCTTCCTCATTACTCAATACCCAGTCTAGAATAGCCTGCTCTCTCATTGGTTCCACTACATGTTGGTTTAGAAAACTATCCCACATACATTCCAAGAAATCCTCTTCCTCAGCACCCCTGCCAATTTGATTCACCCAATCTATATGTAGATTGAAATCACCCATTATAAATGTTTTACCTTCGTTGCATGCATTTCTAATTTCCTGTTTGATGCCTTCCCCAACTTCACTACTACTGTTAGGTGGCCTGTACACAACACCCACTAGCGTTTTCTGCCCCTTGGTGTTTCGCAGCTCTACCCATATCCATTCCACATCCTCCAAGCTAATGTCCTTCCTTTCTATTGAGCAAATCTCCTCTCTAACCAGCAAAGATATTCAACCTCCTTTTCCTTTCTGGCTATCCCTCCTGAATATTGAATATCCCTGGATGTTCGGCTCCCAGCCTTGGTTACCCTGGAGCCTTGTCTCCGTGATCCCAGCTATATCATATTCATTAATAACTATCGGCACATTCAACTCATCCACCTTAGTATGACTGCTCCTTGCATTGAGACACAAAGCCTTCAGGCTTGTTCTTACAACACTCTTACCCCTTTATACAATTATGTTGAAAAGTGGCCCTTTTTGATGTTTGCCCTGGATTTTTCTGCCTGCCACTTTTACTTTTCACCTTGCTACCTCTTGCTTCTACCCTCATTTTACACCCCTCTGTCTCTCTGCTCATGCTCCCATCGATTATTAAGGGTTTGGATATGCTAGAGGCAGGAAACATGTTCCTGTTGGGGGAGTCCAGAACCAGGGGCCATAGTTTAAGAATAAGGGGTAAGCCATTTAGAACAGAGATGAGGAAAAACATTTCACACACAGAGTTGTGAGTGTGTAGAATTCTCTGCCTCAGAGGATGGTGGAGGCCGGTTCTCTGGATGCTGTCAAGAGAGAGTTAGAGTTATTAGGGACAGCGGAGTTAAGGGATATGGAGAGATGGCAAGAATGGGGTACTGATTGTGGATGGTCAGCCATGATCACATTGAATGGCGGTGTTGACTCGAAGGGCCGAATGGCCTGTAGTGGCGTAGTTTGGAGCGAGTAGGAGAAGGTTAACCCTTTGACCATGCGAGCCATAAAGGAGATCATGCGAAGTGTAATGGAGACACGAGGAGTTTTCTAATGTTTGAAGTAATAAGCTGGAGTTTGATGAAGATTGTAATAATGAGTCGTAAGAAAATAGTAAGATTAAACGAGAACCTACCTGTTCGAAGTTTGATCCTTATTTTATGAGGAGTTACGATGAGGGATTACGTGAAGAAGCCCCACCAGGCGCATGCGCGTCATACTTCAAAGCAGCGGCGTGAAAAACACAGAAACCGATAGCTGAAGTAAGATAGTAAGGCTTACAGAAACTAGAACTACCAGATGATCCTTTAGATTATGAGGGCCGGGAGCGGAGGGCACGTAATCCCTCATTGTAACTCCTCATAAAATAAGGATCAAACTTTGAACAGGTAAGTTCTCGTTTAATCTTACTATTTTACTTTGGAGTCATGTGACACACTGCTTCAGTTGACACTGTAGTGAATAAATAAAATATTGAACATTGCTTCAAATTATTCAATAAGTATTTTAATAATAATAATAATAATAATAATAATAATAACAAAGGAAAGTAATAACCCCGCTATCCCAGGGAAATTACAACAATCATATGAAACAAATGATATGAAACAAAGCAAACAAATTAAACTGAACCCAACACAGCATGTCCAAACCCTGGCACTGTGACAACAGGTTTATCATAAAATCTAGAAAAAGTTTCTTCTTTAGACCATCCTGTGGCCTCTAGAATTAGGTCAAGCAGCACGTCCTGCGCCTTCGCCGCGGACGTTGATGCCGCCCTGATGTAGTGAAATTTAAACACATGAGTGTCCACTCCCGCTAAATGCAGAACCTGTTTTAACCATCTAGAAATAGTTTGTACTCTCACTTTTTTATATGTTTTTTTGTGGGTAATGAGCATTGCTGTCTCACTACCTTGGAGACTCTTAGTTACTTCACTATATTGAGTCAGATGCTTAACCACACACGATGTTTGGTCCACAGGGTATACTTTAAAGATTACCTTGGTTCCAGCCTTTCCCAACCCGCTTTGCTTGATTAGATCATAGACATAAAAAGTAATTTTATCTACAGACAACTGCATACAATCTAACTGCAACATTTGTAATGTTTGTACTCATTGTGCTGATTCTAATGCCATGAGCATAACCACTTTAAATGTTAACTTCTGAAAAGACAGTGACGTAATTGGAGCCCACTGCCGAAGCAATGTGAGAACTATACTGACATCCTAGATTTCTGTATAACTGGGTTTGGTAGGATTTTTATTAAAAATTACTCTCATAAATCGGGATATTAACGGATGAGACCCGATAGATAGTCGTTCTGAAAATTGTCCTAAATAGGAGGACAAAGCACTCCGAGCATTATTAATGGCAGTGTAACTCAGGTGCTGATCAAAATGCAACATAGCAAGGAACTCTAATACATCCAATATGTTTGCAGTGTGATAAGAGATATCTGACTGTACACAAAACATTTCTCATTTCTTTATACGAGACATTTATTGTTTCTTAGTGCTATCTCTCCAAGCTGCAGTTATGACATCCATGGTCCTATCCGACAGGCCAAGCCCTTGTAATGGTCTGGTCAGAACCTGCAGATTAACAAATTAATATGATCATGTAATGGATGACTTTCTCCTGTTACTGGATGTACCAACAAATTACTGCTGCTGGGGATTGTCATGAATGGCTGAGTCATCATTTTGAGCACCAATGGGAACCATGGCTGTGTAGGCCAGTTTGGAACCACCAAAACGCCTGCAGCAGAGTCTTGCTCTATTTTGGTGAGACATTGCCTAATCAGGCAAAATGGGGAAAAGCATAGAAGACTATACTTCCTCAATGTAGCGAGAATGCATCCACCGCTACCGCTCCTGGGTCTGGCTCCTATGAAACATATTTAGGCAACTGGTGATTTAATCTGGACCCAAACAGATTAATATCTGGTAACCCATACTGACTGACACTCTTTTTGAAAACTTCAGGATTTAACATCCATTCTTTTGTAATAATATTTTTATTAAAAGGAATCCATCATAACAACGGTATTACAACTTTTACAATACACAACCAACTTATTTCAATAAGTATACGAATGTTACGAATAGTACTTATAAACTTCTATTTTTTTTTTAAAGTAGAAAAAGAAAAGAATAGATTTTAATCAATAAAAGTGGTGATTAAATAATAATTTTGATTATAAAAAAAGTGGAAAAGAAAAAAGAGGAGAAAAAATATATATGTATATGTATATATTCTTGTTATTTATATTTAATTAAAATAAAGTATTATATAGAAAAAGAGAGAGATTATACTATACATCTTAATAGTGAATAACTATTTCAAATACAATATTAATGGAGACATGTATACAAATCAAAAAGAGAAACAAAGAGTTATTTTCATCTAATCCTGCCGGGTACCCATTGAGTTGTGATGCCAAGAACAGCTACCCCTTCAAATATTCTATATATGGAGACCATATCTGTTCAAAGAGTTCGTGTTTGTCCATTAGGACAAATCTGATTCTTTCCAAATGCAACGTCTCCAACATTTCCACTGTCCACATTTTAATTGTGGGGGATAATGTTCCCTTCCAAAATTTCAATATTAATTTTTTCCCTATTATCAAACAGTAATCCAAGAAATTTCTTTGGTTTACTGTTTAATGTTAGATTTGAATCCGGAACTCCTAATATTATTAATTTTGGATCTGGGTCTAGTTTAATTTTAAGAACTTCAGAAATAACTCTAAAGATTTCTATCCAATAATAATTAAGTTTTATACATGTTACAAAACTATGCGTTAAATTAGCTTCCAAGTTCTGACATTTATCACAAATAGGAGAAATGTTAGAATAAATTCTATTTAATTTCGTTTTTGAGTAATGTAATCTGTGTAATACCTTAAATTGTATCAATATATGTCTAGCATTTAATGAGCAACGATGTATACATTGTAGACTTTCTTCCCAAATTTCCTTCGTTATAGATAAACCCATTTCATTTTCCCATGTTTGTCGATATATTTCCGAAGTTGGGATTTCCTTATCCAAAATAGTATTATATATATACGCTATTAATTTTTCTGTATTTGGGTGTTTATTAAACAATTCATCTAATAATCCTGGTTTTCTATTTTTATAGTCTTGCATATTTGACTTAATATAATTTCTAATTTGTAAATACCTAAATATGTTATTTGACTGCAATCCATAGATATCCTGTAACTCTTGAAATGAGAGAAATTTTCCTTCCTTATAAAGGTGTTCTATCCTTTTTAATTCCTAAATCATTCCAATGTTTAAACCCCTTGTCCAATACAGAGGGCTTAAACAAAGGATTAGTCATAATTGGCAAACAAAGTGACAAATTATCCATATGTAGGGTCTTAACTATTTGTTTCCAAATACGTCTATAGCTATGAATTATAGGGTTGTTACCATACATTTTTTTTTGTACTTCCCTTGGTGCAAAAAGAATCGAACCTACATCAAAAGGCAAACAGTCTTCCTTTTCCATCTTTAGCCAGCTTGGTTCATGATCTAAATTTACCAACCAAAAATTCATATTCTTAATCTGAACTGCCCAGAAATAATATAGGAAATTTGGTAGTGCTAGTCCACCATTTATTTTAGATTTACATAGATGTTTTTTACTTATTCGATGGTTTTTATAGTCCCAAATAAAACTATTAACCAAAGTATCTATATTTTAAAAAACATTTTAGGGAGATATAAGGGGATTGCTTGAAATAAATATAACAATTGTGGTAAAAAAAATCATTTTTATAGCATTTTTATTCTACCGATCATTGATATAGGTAGTGTTTTCCAATATAAAATATATTTCTTTAGTTTATTTAATAATTGCGGGTAATTATATTTTAAATAGACAGTTATACGATTTAGATACATTAATTCCTAAATATTTGAGTTTGTCCGTAACTATTTTAAGTGGGAATTGTTCTAATATATTTAATTTTATTCCAGTTATAGGCATAATTTCACTTTTATTCCAATTAATTCTATACCCAGAAAATGTACTAAACTTAGTTATAACATTAAATAGATTAGGAATACTAATCTCCGGTTTTGTAATATAAATTAAGAATGTCGTCTGCGTATAGAGATATTTTATTCGTTGTAGTTTTGGTATTATATCCATATATTTCTGGTTCTGATCTAATCCTTTCAGCTAATGGTTCTATTACCAGAGCAAATAATAATGGTGATAACGGGCATCCTTGTCTACAACCCCTAAAGAGTTTAAATTTTGCTGATAGCATTTGATTTGTTAATATTCTTGCAGTTGGATTCGAGTATATGATTTTTTACCCATTTGGAGAATATATCCCCCAGTTGAAATTTCTGCATTATTTTAAATAAATATGGCCATTCAACCTGGTCAAATGCTTTTTCAGCATCTAAGGATATGACAGCTAGTTCAGCATCATTCACTCTTTTTGAGTACATGACATTGAATAGACGTCTCAGATTATAGGATGAATAGCGTTTTGGAATAAAACCTGTTTGGTCATGATGTATTAATTTATTAATCACTAAACTTAGCCTCCGAGATAAAATTTTAGTTAGTATTTTTTGATCTGTATTTAAAAGAAGCTATTGCTCTATATGATCCAGGGTCCTCCAAATCTTTATCAGCTTTAGGGATAAGTGTAATTGTAGACTCGTTTAATGATTCTGGTAACTTTCCTTGTTCATAAGCATATTTATATATTGTATGTAAACGTGGAGAGATCAGATCATGAAACTTCTTATAAAATTCAACACCTAAGCCATCAGGGCCTGCCGCTTTTCCGTTATTTAATGATCCAATTGATTCTTCAATATCTTTTACTGATATATCAGCGTTTTAACAAGTCTCTACCTTCCTGATCTAAACTATTAACCTGACATTCCTGTAGGAATGTTTCCATTCCATCTGATTGTCCTGCTAGTTTAGATAAGTAAAGATTTTGATAATATTGTAAAAATGTATCATTAATATCTTTTGGTAAAGTCAATATTTCTCCTTGATCAGATCTAATTTTATGTATCATTTTCTCCTCATCTAATTTTCTAAGCTGTCGTGCCAGTAATTTTTGTGGTTTATCCCCAAATTCAAAATGTACTTGTTTAGTCTGTTGAAAAAGTTTAATAATCTGATTTGAGTATATTTTATTTAGCTTGTATTTTAATGATACAATTTTATTACTTAATCCCTTAGAAGGGGATATTGCATTTCAATATCTAATAGTTTTATTTCATTTTCCAACTTTTGTTGAGTCTTTCGATTTTCTTTATTAAAATATGCTTGAGCTGATATTATCGCACCACGCATAAATGCTTTAAATGTATCCCAGAGCAATGATGGTGAAATTCCAGGTTTTGTCATTTGTTTCAAAAAATAATTTAATCTGTTTTTACCAAGTAATCATAACAAGCCCTATCCTTTAATATTTGGGGGTTGAGTCTCCAGTTACAGGTTTTAATAATTATATCTTTTAATTTTATCTTAAATGTTAATGGAGCATGATCCGAGATAATAATATTATGATATTTTGAGTCATATGTAAATGGAATTAGTTTTGAGTCTATTAAAAAATAGTCTATCCGCGAATAGGTTCCAAATACAGGTGAAAAAAATGAATATTCTCGACCAGATGGGTTATCTGTTCTCCAGATATCCTTAACATTTGCTGTGTTAATAAAAGAATTTATAAATGTACTTGACTTAGAAGTGGTTTTCCTTTTCGTTGATGATCTATCTAAATAATTATCTAAGGTACAATTAAAATCTCCTCCAATTATTAGATTAATGTTGAGTGGATATAGGGATATTGTTAAATATTTTCTTGAAGAATAGTGGATTATCAAAATTTAGGACCATATATATTCATAAGGGTTACTTTTTTAGAATATAATCACCTGTAATTATTATATATCTACCCTCAACATCTTCTATTATTGAGCTTTGTTTAAAAGGTATACCTTTACGAATGATTATTGCTACCCCTCTGGACTTATGTGTGAATGAAGAGTGATATACTTTGGAAATCCATTTTGCTGTTAATCTATGCTGCGCGTCTTTTTTAAGGTGTGTCTCTTGGAGAAAAATAATATCAGATTTCAATCTATTTAATTGAGCTAAAACCTTACCTCTTTTAATTGGTTCGTTAATTCCCTTAACATTCCAACTACAGAAGGTGATTCCATCACCCCCAATCCGTGTTTATATCATACATTTTATTATTAAGGTGGTTTATAATGGAGTAGATGTCTCAGCTCATCCAACCCAATCCTATACCCAGACATCAGATCGATGAAATTTAATATCTGTGACATTATCTTATACACACGTCTCCTTAAACTAACTATATAATACCAATCATACTCAAATCCATATAGTATATAATATGAAATAAAATACATAATATAAAAAGAATAATAAAAGATATAAGTAAAGTAGGTGATGTTAATAAAGTGAAAAGGGGAAAAAAAAGTGACTACAACTATAGTTAGTGTAGTTAGTGTTAGTGTAAGCCACACTAGCGTGGCTACTAATCTACGGACTTCCGTTAGAAAAAAAAAAAGATGTTAATAATTCCAGCTCCGTTTTTGCCCTAAGGGCTATATATGTCGGGGCGGGGTATTAAATTTATATACTTAGTGATTAATAATACTACTAATATCAATTACAATTAGTATCATAGCACTATATTAGGAGAGCTAACATACATTTTTGAGGCGTAATTAATACAAAACTATATTTATTAATAATCCATCCATCCCTCTTTGACCCCAAGATAGAGCCCATGTCCATTGTTCCGTCTCCTTCCCTGCGAATCCTCCTTCAATGTAAATCCTCCTCCTTTTCTGTAGATGGACAGTATCATTAGATAAGTGATCGTTAATCAGTCTCATCAAGTAGGTGATCAATAATATTCAGTGTCCTTAATCTTCATCTTCTTCTTCCTCTTCTCCTTCCTCTTCCAATTTCTTCTGAATATCTCGAGCGAATTCAAGAGCTTCTGTATGTTTGGTGAAGCGGTGCTCCTTATTTTCATAAGTTACCCTTAATGTTGCCGGGTACATCAGGCCATATCTCAGATTCTTTATGTTCCTCAGGATACCTCTTGTTTCTGTAAATAAAGATCTTCTCTTGGCCACTTCCGCAGGGTAATCTCTAAAAATACTGATGTTATCTCCCTCATATTTGAGATTTTTCTTTCGGATTATTATCTTCATCATATCTTCAAAAACATGATCGTAAGCCACCTTCACAATCATCTGTCTAGGGGGAGCATCCTTCCTAGGGGTACGTCTCAATGCCCTGTGTGCTCGGCCCAGCAGAGGTTCTTGGTCCAAGTTCAGAATATCTTTTAAAAGTTTTGCAGCAAATTTTCGAGGGTCTTGATTTCCCTCTCGACCTTCACTCAACCCAACAATACGCAGATTCTGACGCCTTTGACGTCCTTCCAAGTCAATGCATTTCTCAGTCATTTTATGTAATGATTCTGATAAACGCTTGTTCTCGGCAAGGCGCTTTTCGGCTGATTCAGTCAGTTCTTTGATTACGTCTTTTTGTTGGTTAAGTGAGGTTATAATCGGTTCCAACTTGGTTTCCAGCAGCACCTCCATCTCACCAGTTTTTACGGTTTACAACATCCATCTGTTGTTGCAAAAGCAGTATCCGCTTTATCTTTTCCATTCGTCCATCATAGTCTTTACAGCTGCTATAACTTCTTTTTTTGGACTCTTCTTTAAAATTCTCATGATACACCAAAATGTCGGCTCTTAAAGTCTTTATTTCTTCTTTTATATTCTTTTTTCATATCTTTAAGCATTTGTTTTCAACTCACCCATTATGATTTTTTGAGGTCGTCCATCTTTTAAAAATATCTTCCTGGGAGCCACTCAAACTCGAGCCCGAGGCTCCAGTGAGGCCTACTTCCCTTTTCACAGGCTTTTTCCCTTGGTGGGGGGGGGGGGAGCGATGCATCTTAGTAAAGTCGCGCGCCTGATGACGTCACGCACCTTTTCAACGCTACCGGAGCCGTTCAGAAGTGTTCAGAAGTGTTCTCCTCTGGTAAGTGGTTTCAATTACCCCCTTTTACCCCCGTTTTTTTATACAGTTTTGACGGAGCTGAATGGCGCGAGTTCCATTCACTCCATAGCGCCACCGGAAGTCCATTCTGTATTGTCATTGAACTTTTGTGATCTGTTGTCTGCCACAATATTGTCTCTCCCTGGTAGATAAATAGCTGAAAGCCAGATATTCCTGGAGATACACCAGTGCCACATGAGGTTGACCAGATTATCACATGATACTGATCTTACTCCCCCCATGTGATTGATATATGCCACAGCTGTGGTATTGTCTACCTGAAATTGAACATGTAAGTCACTCATTGTAGAACAAAAAGCTTTCAATTCATAAAACGCCCCCAATAACTCCAAATAATTGATACCATGTGTTTGGACAATTAATCCTCTTGGACAGTCCATCTACCACCAGCTGGTGTTGCTGTCCGTAGCTCCCCATCCGAGATTTGTAATATCCACAACCTTAGCTGTTGACAAAGTTACTGACATATCAACTGAATTAATGACAAACCCCAAACAATCATTTGTTTGGGATGGCTGTAACTTAGTTTTTGTTGGATGGATCAGAAACCCTAGCCTTTCAAACAGGCTTATGGTTGCTGAAACCAGTTCTTCAGCTGTCTCCTGAGTGGCATTTACAATAAACATATCCTCTAGATAAGCCATTACAATGTGATTCTGAGCCCTCAGTAACACCAGTGCTGGTTTCAATAATTTTGTCAACAGCCTGAGAGCTGAAGTTAACCCATTAGGTAATTCTTTAAATTGCCTCAGCTGACCCATCCAATTAATTTAAAGTACCTGCGATAATGATGATGAATTGGTACTGAATAATAAGCATATTTTTTAAGTCTATAGTAGCCATATAACAGCCTTGTGAGAATAACTGCTTTACAGTGTAAAGGTGTCCGTTTAAAATGCCTATACTGAACATATGAATTTAAGTTTGTGAGGTCCAGAATAACCCTGCAACCCCCATCTTTCTGCGGTCTGGGGATATATTGGACACAATTTGGTGAGGATGATTCACCGTTCTTTGAATTATCCCTCTCTGGATAAATCTTTAATTTATTTATCTACCTGATGAGTTTCTGGTGCAGCAAACACCAAGACTCTATTAGGCCTATTCTATACAGGTGGATCAACTCCTGCCATAATTCTATTGTAGAGCCTGACACAGTATCTAGTATAAACCGATCAGATATTATGCAGCATCATTCATTATAAAACAATTGTAATCTACCTCTGGTTGTTCCCCAGAAGTTCCATCTGTGATGGAATGAAGTTTCTGTACCTCCGTAAATGAACTAGAAGATCTCCTTCTCCCAATATAAGGGTTGATGTGGGCTTTACTGGGTGTAATACTTTGTACCCATCTCCCTGCCTCTGCTGGTCCCTGCCCCAGAATCAAACCCCCTTCGTATCCAACCTGCTTGTTTTCTCGGAGCAGGGATGAGAAGTTTTATAAGGCAAATATCCTTAATTTGTTTTGGCAGATTTTCACCAATAATTAATCTGGTGCCTTGATATTGTTTGCCCTACATAGTCCTCCATTTTTTTTTGGGTGTGATGTTGGCCAAATGGCAATTTTCCTCATACAATTAAGTTCGAAATAGGCATTGCAGAATAATGCAAGCATGTCCTTCTGAGTTTTGGACATTATCGACCCTTGTATGTCTTTCCCAAATGCCGTGATGCCTGCTGATATCAGCTGGAGGACATGCTGGAAACACATTTCCTGCCCTCGCATCGTTACACTCATGGGTGCCCAAATTGCTGAGTTTACTGTTGGCACCCTGAGCGAGGCAGAATAGACGGGTGTTTTATATATTTTTCAACTGTTTCAGTCATAACAGTTTCTTGGAGCTGGTGAGAAACCAAATAATAAATGTTGGCAGCCAGGTTCTCATCCATAGCCTCACCAGCCCCTTCCGATATAGCAAAACTTCATGCTACATCGGGAATACCCGGAGCGTGGCTCTTGTGCTCTGGTGTATACACATAAGTAGGGACACCAGCTTCAGGGTCAGTCTGCTCCTGCCCTGGTACTCCCTAGTCTTGCTCTAGGGGACCTCATCCAGACCTAAACAAGGCACTGGAGAGTCAGATTCCCATTCTTGACAGGCACCATACTCAGTCTATGGAACTCCTTCGGAGGCTGCCTGGGAAGCCCTGGGTCTTTGGACCCTTGACTGATTAAATTTTGGAGCATTTCTCCATTTCCAGTCTCCCCCACATTCTTGTCCTGTCTTGGAGGAGAGTTACTTTCTTTTGCATTTTCTTGTGTATTTGTGTGCATAATACTAAGCAAAACTGCATCTGGTAACACAAACTCAGAGCAGACCTTGTATGCTTTCCTACCGTTGTGGCCTCAGTGCCCTGCGACACTAGAGCAGCTGGAGGGTTATTAACTACGGAAATAACGGCCACCGTTTTAAAAACACTTACCTGCGAGGTTTTCTACTTACCGCTGGTGGAGCTGCGCTCTCCAGGCCGTTCAATGCGACATGCCTCGACGTAATGATGCGCATGCGCCTGGCGGGGCTTCTTCACGTAGTCACTCACGTGACTCCGAAGTAAAATTGGATGTATATTACTGTTTTCTATCAATAATAAAGCATTTATTCATCAAAAGACTGTGTTTTTAATCCATATCTGTGAAGAAGCTCTGAAGGTCTCTGTGTCAGCTCGCATGCGTTTCGAAGACACCCCCCTTAAACATGCTGATCCAATTAGCAGCTAGGGTGTTAATTTCTTGAAAGATATGAAAATCTGCCGCAACATTAATTCGAAGGTAACCTCCGGCAGTGGGGTTAAATACCAGTCTCAGAGAGTGGGACAGAAGATTAAGTCGAAGGAAACCTCCGGCAGTGGGGTTAAATACCAGTCCCAGAGAGTGAGACAGAAGATTAACTCGAAGGCAACCTCCATCATAGGGGTGATATAAGTCCCAGAGAAAGGGACAGAAATTTGTCTACGATCTCAGAGAAGCTTAGCCAGAGGAGACTGGTTCCAGGAGGAACTGAAGAAAACAGATCTGGGCCAGAGGAGGCCTTGAGGTCTATTGACAGCATCGAGACCTATCTGAAGACAATATCACAGGATTTGCGATTAAAAATCAATTGTATTTCTTTGAACTAGAAGCTGTAAGCTTTAATTTTAAACGCAGATGTAACAGAGACTCAGAAAGTGTTTTTTCCAGTGTGTATGGAGATACCAGACAGACCGACCTTGGATTGTTTCGAATCTTTTGATAAGCACATTCCATTTGAATTATCATCATCTTTTAGCACCTGGGGTTAGAGAGATGTTCTGTACAATATTAGCTTGTTTTGATTCTGAAGAAATTGTTTGCAAAATAACAAAGAATGTTGACAAAGCAAAGCTGGGGCTACTAGCTGAGGACTTCATTTGATTAATTTAAAGACTTGGCAATCTGCCAAGACCTCTTTAAAATCATGGAATCAGAAGGTGAAGAAAGTGCCACGCCTGAGGGACCACGAGGTGGTGGTGAAAGACCAGTCAGACAACTTAAACTCATGAATTGAGAAGAAACAGATATTTCACAAGCTGCCTACTTGAAAGAAACCGAGAGAGAGAGAGAGAATCAAATTATGGTTACAGGTTAACAGATTAATTGAGGAACAGAAGAAACTAATGGAATCAGAACAGAACGTGATCAAGGTAAAATCTATTATGAGCCAACTATGGAACCTCTACCACGAGGTTGGCAAGAAACTAGATGTACTGCTGTGTTCACAGCTGTCTCGGGATGAACACAGAAGACACACCCGATGGGAAGTCAGGTTGATGATAGTCAATGGTTTCATGGGTAAGGCAGAGAAGTGGTATCTGAAATTATGTCACAACCTACGAGCTTAGTAGCTGGAAGTGTGAAGCAACATGAAGCAACATGGTTGCAAAAGGTAGGAGGACAAGAAGGGAACGGGTGGCCAATAGCCAGCAAAGCAGTAGGCAGGTAGTGCAGGAGTCCCCTGCGGTCATCTCCCTCCTAAACAGGTATACCATTTTGGATACTGTTGAGGGAGATGGCTCATCAGGGGAATGCAGCAGCAGCCAGGTTCATGGCACCATGGGTGGCTCTGCAGCACATGAGGGGGGAAAAAAGAGGGGAAGGGCAATAGTAATAGGGGATTCAATTGTCAGGGGAATAGATAGGCGTTTCTGCGGCCGCAAACGAGACTCCAGGATGGTATGTTGCCCTCCCTGGTGCAAAGGTCAGGGATGTCACTGAACGGCTGCAGAACATTCTGGAGGGGGAGGGTGAACAGCCAGTTGTCGTGGTGCATGTTGGCACCAACGATATAGGTAAAAAAAGGGATGAGGTCCTACAAGGTGAATTTAGGGAGCTAGGAGATAAACTTTAAAAGTAGGACCTCAAAGGTTAGTAATCTCCGGATTACTACCAGTACCACGGGCCAGTCAGAGTAGAAATTGGAGGATAATGTCAAATGAATACGTGGCTTGAAAAGTGGTGCAAGGGGGGAGGGATTCAAATTTTTAGGGCACTGGGACCAGTTCTGGGGGAGGTGGGACCGGTACAAACAGGACGGTTTGCACCTGGAATTGGAATGGAACCAATGTTCTTGGGGGGGAGTGTTTGCTAGTGCTGTCGGGGAGGATTTAAACTAATGTGGCAGGGGGGATGGGTACAAGAGCAGAGAGGCAGGAGGGTGTAAAATGAGGGTAGAAAGCATTAGGTAGCAAGGTGAAAGGTAAAAGTGGCAGGCAGACAAAACCAGGGCTAAAAATCAATAAAGGGCCACTTTTCAGCAAAATTGTTATAAGGGGTAAATGCGTTGTAAAGACAAGCCTGAAGGCTTTGAGTCTCAATGCAAGGAGTATTCGTAATAAGGTGGACGAGTTGAACGTGCAGATAGATATTAATGATTATGATATAGTTGGGATCACGGAGAGACATGGCTCCAGGGTGACGTAGGCTGGGAGCTGAACATCCAGGGATATTCAATATTCAGGAGGGATAAGAGAGAAAGGAAAAGGAGGTGGGGTAGCGTTGCTGGTTAGAGAGGAGATTAAAAGCAATGGAAAGGAAGGACATTAGCTTGGAGGATGTGGAATCGGTATGGGTAGAGCTACAAAACACTAAGGGGCAGAAAACGCTGGTGGGTGTTGTGTACAGGCCACCTAACAGTAGCAGAGAAGTTGGGGATGGTATCAAAACAGGAAATTAGAAATGCGTGCGACAAAGGCAAAACAGTTATAATGGGTGACTTCAATCTACATATAGATTGGGTTAATCAAATTGCAGGGGTGCTGAGGAAGAGGATTTTTTGGAATGTATGCGGGATAGTTATCTAAATCAACATGTAGAGGAACCAACGAGAGAGCAGGCTATTTTAATGAGGAAGGGGTAATTAGCCGTCTTGTTGTACGTGCCCCCTTGGGCAAGAGTGACCATAATTATGGTTGAGTTCTTCATTAGGATGGAGAGTGACATTGTTAATTCAGAAACAATGGTTCTGAACTTAAAGAAAGGTAACTTTGAGGGTATGAGATGTGAATTGGCCAAGATTGACTGGCAATTAATTCTAAAAGGGTTGACGGTGGATATACAATGGAAGACATTTAAAGACTGCATGGATGAACTACAAAAATTGTTCATCCCAGTTTGGCAAAAAGAATAAATCGGGGAAGGTAGTGCATCCGTGGATAACAAGGGAAATCAGGGATAGTATCAAAGCAAAGGATGATGCGTACAAAGTAGCCAGAAAAGCAGCATACCAGAGGGACTGGGAGAAATTCAGAGACCAGCAGAGGATGGGACAAAGGGCTTAATTAGGAAAGGAAAAATAGATTATGAAAGAAAACTGCAGGGAACATAAAAACTGACTGCAAAAAAGTTTTTATAGATATGTGAAGAGAAAGAGGTTAGTTAAAACAAATGTAGGTCCCTTGCAGTCAGAAACAGGTGAGTTGATCATGGGGAACAAGGATATGGCGGACCAATTGAATAACTACTTTGGTTCCGTCTTCACTAAGGAAGACATAAATAATCTGCCGGAAATAGCAGGGGACTGTGGGTCAAAGGAGGAATTGAGTGAAATCCAGGTCAGTCGGGAAGTGGTTGTTGGGTAAATTGAAGAGATTAAAGGCCGATAAATCCCCAGGCCAGATAGGCTGCATCCCAGAGTAACTTAAGGAAGTAGCTCAGGAAATAGTGGATGCATTAGTGATAATCTTTCAAAACTCTTTAGATTCTGGAGTAGTTCCTGAGGATTGGCGGGTAGCCCAAACTTTTTTTTTTTGTAACCCCTCTTTTTAAGAAGGGAGGGAGAGAGAAAACGGGGAATTACAGACCAGTTAGTCTAACATCGGTAGTGGGGAAACTGCTAGAGTCAGTTATTAAAGATGGGATAGCAGCAATTTGGAAAGTGGTGAAATCATTGGACAAAGTCAGCATGGATTTACAAAAGGTAAATCATGTCTGACGAATCTTGTGGAATTTTTCGAGGATGTAACTAGTAGCGTGGATAAGGGGAGAACCAGTGGATGTGGTATATCTGGACTTCCCAGAAGGCTTTCGACAAGGTCCCACATAAGAGATTAGTATACAAACTTAAAGCATACGGTATTAGGGGTTCAGTATTGATGTGGATAGAGAACTGGCTGGCAAACAGGAAGCAAAGAGTAGGAGTAAACGGGTCCTTTTCACAATGGCAGGCAGTAAACTAGTGGGGTACCGCAGGGCTCAGTGCTGGGACCCCAGCTATTTTACAATATATATTAATGATCTGGATGAGGGAATTGAAGGCATATATCTCCAAGTTTGCGGATGACACTAAGCTGCGGGGGCAGTGTTCGCTGTGAGGAGGATGCTAGGAGACTGCAAGGTGACTTGGATAGCTGGGTGAGTGGGCAAATGTTTGGCAGATGCAGTATAATGTGGATAAATGTGAGGTTATCCACTTTGGTGGCAAAAACAGGAAAGCAGACTATTATTTAAATGGTGGCCGATTAGGAAAAGGGGAGATGCAGCGAGACCTGGGTGTCATGGTACACCAGTCATTGAAAGTAGGCATGCAGGTGCAGCAGGCAGTGAAAAAAGCGAATGGTATGTTAGCTTTCATAGCAAAAGGATTTGAGTAACAGGAGCAGGGAGGTTCTACTTCAGTTGTACAGGGTCTTGGTGAGACCACACCTGGAGTATTGCGTTGCAGTTTTGGTCTCCAAATCTGAGGAAGGACATTATTGCCATAGAGGGAGTGCAGAGAAGGTTCACCAGACTGATTCCTGGGATGTCAGGACTGTCTTATGAAGAAAGACTGGATAGACTCAGTTTATACTCTCTGGAATTTAGGAGATTAAGAGGGGATATTATAGAAACTTACAAAATTCTTATGGGGTTGGGACAGGCTAGATGCAGGAAGATTGTTCCCGATGTTGGGGAAGTCCAGGACAAGGGGTCACAGCTTAAGGATTAAGGGGGAAATCCTTTAAGACCGAGATGAGAAAGACTTTTTTTTCACACAGAGAGTGGTGAGTCTCTGGAACTCTCTGCCACAGAGGGTAGTTGAGGCCAGTTCATTGGCTATATTTAAGAGTGAGTTGGATGTGGCCCTTGTGGCTAAGGGGATCAGAGGGTATGGAGAGAAGGCAGGTACGGGATACTGAGTTGGATGATCAGCCATGATCATATTGAATGGCGGTGCAGGCTCGAAGGGCTGAATGGCCTACTCCTGCACCTAATTTCTATGTTTCTATGTTTCTATGGTGCCAGAATGGAAGATGAAAATTCAAGCAGTGAAGAGTCTGACAGTTCAGATGACGAGTCTCCTGTGAAACCTAAAGCACAACAAGGTTCGCACAGTGCTGTACCACCTCCTAAAGCTCAGAATTGAAAAGCAGGCGTGACCAAGAAGAAACCAGCCGCAGGAGTGAGTAAAATGAAAATCAGTGACTTGTCAGACAACAGCTCAGACAGTAATGATGAAGAGGCAACCCTAAATCCTGCCACAACAATTGCACAGAGGAAAGCTGACCCCGCGCTGGCCAAGGCGGCTGCTGCCGCTCAGATGCCTGCGGCCAAGAAGGCCAGTACCAGCTCGGTCAGCGAGTCCGATTCTGAAAGTACCGAAGAATCTTCAAGCAATGAAGAGCCTCAGTTGAAGACCCCCGTGGCTCAACTACGAACGGCAAAGGCCACACCTTCATCACTGACTGCAAAGTCGGCGGCCAAAAAGCCGACAGCAGCAGCAGAGGCTGCAGTAGCAGCTCAGATATTTCCGGATATAAATCTGGTTCTTCAGCCAGTTCGGTATCAGGGGCTTCTGCTCAATTGGGAGTTGAAGCTGAGCTAGCTGCGCTCGCTATAGAAGCGGATGCCATGAGGATGAAACATGAGATTGAACAAGAAGAAGAGATGATGCGAAAGCAAGAAGAGATGACACGACAAGAAGAAGAGGTGAGGCGACGAAAGGAACAACTGGAAATAGACACAAAGATGGCCAAAGCAAAGAAGGAGCTACTGGAAAGTGAGGGGTCAAGATGCAGCTCTAGATCGTCGAGGACGATGAGCTCTGAACCAAGAAGAAAACTGCTCAAAGTGAATTAGCAGTTGGATCAATTCCACAATCGAGGTCCAGCAGATATCTTGGCTTTGAAAACCCATTGGAACAGAGTAAGATGGGTAAAAGATCATCTCAGCAAATGAGTGCTAGATTGAAACAAACTACCATTGGAGCACCTATGGATTCTCGAGATAGACCAATTGCAGGCCACACTTTTCCGAGGCCTGATGTATAGGCTCGATCAAGCCAGTTTGAGTCACGAAGACCTGTTTATTGAAAGGTGGAGTCAAGCCAAGGATATTCAGGATGGGTTTAATGGCATTGGTGAAAAATCAAACTGAATTAATCGCCAGACAAAATACTTCTCTCATTTTACCACCAGTAGAAATTCCTACGTATGGTGGAAACCTTTGCAGTATGAAGCTTTCGTAAGGGCATTAGAGGAGGTATTAGAAACAAATGTTATGAATGAGAAAGAGTGCTTACGATTTCTGGTGAAGTACACAAGTGGAAGTGTGAAGGTACTTGTTAAAAGTTGTCAGATGGAGCCAGGCGATCTGGGCTACAAAAAGGTGAGAAAATTACTGAAAGAGCATTTTGGTGATGAACGGAGAATAAGAAGTGGAGGGTTTCTTAAATGTGTGAGCAGAGAGACAGAGGGGTGTAAAATGAGGTGGATGAGTTGAATGTGCAGATAGCTATTAATAATTATGATATAGTTGGGATCACGGAGACATGGCTCCAGGGTGACCAAGGCTGTGAGCTGAACATCCAGGGATATTCAATATTCAGGAAGGACAGACAGAGAGGAAAAGGAGGTGGGGTAGCGTTGCTGGTTATAGCAGAGATTAACGCAATAGAAACGAAATAATGACATTAGCTTGGAGGATGTGGAATCGATATGGGTGGAGCTGCGAAACACTAAGGGCAGAAAACGCTAGTGGGGTGTTGTGTACAGGCCACCTAACAGTAGTAGTGGAGTTGGGGATGCATCAAACACGAAATTAGAAATGCATGCAACGAAGGTAAAACTGTTATAATGGGTGAACTTCAATCTACATATAGATTGGGTGAATCAAATTGGCAGGGGTGCTGAGAAGAGGATTTCTTGGAATGTATGCGGGATAGTTTTCTAAACCAACATGTGGGAGGAACCAACGAGAGAGCAGGCAATCTAGACTTGAAATTGAGTAATGAGGAAGGGTTAGTTAGCAGCCTTGTTGTACGTGGCCCCTTGGGGCAAGAGTGACCATAATATGGTTGAGTTCTACATTAGGATGGAGAGTGACATTGTTAATTCAGAAACACGGGTCCTGAACGTAAAGAAAGGTAACTTTGAGGGTATGAGACGTGAATTGCCAAGATGGACTGGCAATTGATTCTTGAAGGGTTGACGGTGGATATGCAATGGGAAGGCATTTAAAGCCTGCATGGATGAACTACAACAATTGTTCATACCAGTTTGGCAAAAGAATAAATCATGGGAAGGTAGCGCATCCCGTGGATAACGAGGAAATCAGGGATAGTATCAAGAAAAAGATGAAGCGTACAAAGTAGCCAGAAAAAGCAGCCTACCAGAGGACTGGGGGAGAAATTCAGAGACCAACAGAGAGACAAAGGGCTTAATTAGGAAAGGGAAAATGGACGTATGAAAGAAAACTGCAGGAAACAAAAACTGACTGCAAAAGATTTTTTATCGATATGTGAAGCGCAAAAGATTAGTTAAAAGAAATGTAGGTCCCTTGCAGTCAAAACCGGGTGAATTGATCATGGGGAACAAGGACATGGCAGACCAATTGAATAACTACTGTGGTTCTGTCTTCACTAAGGAAGACATAAATAATTTGCCGGAAATAGCAGGGGATCGCGGGTCAAATGAGATGGAGGAAATGAGTGAAATCCAGGTTAGCCGGAAAGTGGTGTTAGGTAAATTGAATGGATTAAAGGCCGATAAATCCCAGGGCCAGATAGGCTGCATCCCAGGGTACTTAAGGAAGTTAGCCCCAGAAATAGCAGATGCCTTAGTGATAATTTTTCAAAACTCTTTAGATTCTGGAGTAGTTCCTGAGGATTGGAGGGTAGCTAATGTAACCACACTTTTTAAAAAGGGAGGGAGAGAGAAAACGGGGAATTACAGACCAGTTAGTCTAAAACATCGGTAGTGGGGAAAACTGCTAGAGTCAATTATTAAAGATGGGATAGCAGCGCATTTGGAAGTGGTGTGAAATCATTGGACAAAGTCAGCATGGATTTACGAAGGGTAAATCATGCCTGACAAATCTTATTGAATTTTTTTGAGGATGTAACTAGTAGAGTGGATAAGGGAGAAGCAGTGGATGTGTTATATCTGGACTTTCAGAAGGCTTTTCGACAAGGTCCCGCACAAGAGATTGGTATACAAACTTAAAGCACCACGGTATTGGTGGTTCAGTATTGATGTGGATAGAGAACTGGCTGGCAGACAGGAAGCAAAGAGTAGGAGTGAACGGGTCCTTTTCAGGTTGGCAGACAGTGACTAGTGGGGTTGCCGCAAGGCTCAGTGCTGGGACCCAGCTATTTACAATATACATTAATGATTTGGACGAGGAATTAAATGCAACATCTCGAAGTTTGCGGATGACACGAAGCTGGGGGGCAGTGTTAGCTGTGAGGAGGATGCTAGGAGACTGCAAGATGACTTGGATAGACTGGGTGAGTGGGCAAATGCATGGCAGATGCAGTATAATGTGGATAAATGTGAGGTTATCCACTTTGGTGGCAAAAACAGGAAGGTAGACTATTATTTGAATGGTGACCGATTAGGAAAAGGGGAGATGCAGCGAGACCAGGGTGTCATGGTACACCAGTCATTGAAAGTAGGCATGCAGGTGCAGCAGGCTATGAAGAAAAGCGAATGGTATGTTGGCATTCATAGCCAAAAGGATTTGAGTACAAGAGCAGGGAGGTTCTACTGCAGTTGTACAGGGTCTTGGTGAGGCCAACAACCTGGAGTATTGCGTACAGCTTTGGTCTCCTAATCTGCGGAAAAGACAGTTTCTTAACCATAGAGGGAGTACAGAGAAGGTTTCACCAGACTGATTCCTGGGATGGCACGATTTCCATATGAAGAAAGACTGGATAGACTCGGCTTGTACTCGCTGGAATTTAGAAGATTGAGGGGTGATCTCATAGAGACTTACAAAATTCTTAACGGTTTGGACAGGCTAGATGCAGGAAGATTGTTCCCGATGTTGGGGAAGTCCAGGACAAGGGGTCACAGTTTAAGGATAAGTGGAAGTCTTTTAGGACCGAGATGAGAAAATCGTTTTTCACACAGAGAGTGGTGAATCTGTGGAATTCTCTGCCACAGAAGGTAGTTGAGGCCAGTTCGTTGGCCATATTTAAGAGGGAGTTGGATGTGGCCCTTGTGGCTGAAGGGATCAGAGGGTATGGAGAGAAGGCAGGTACAGGATATTGAGTTGGATGATCAGCCATGATCATATTGAATGGCGTTGCAGGCTCGAAAAGCCTAATGGCCTGCTCCTGCACCTAATTTCTATGTTTCTATGTTTCTATGAACACAGGATTGCTAACGCTTACATGGAGAAGGCCGATGCTTGGAAAGAAATCAAACCGGAAGATGGGGAGGCAATTATGCAATATTTCTGAGAGACTGTTGCAGCTCGATGAGAAATCTTGGCCACTTGGAAGAAATGAATCTTGTGAGTAATACTAGAATCATCTTGAGCAACTTGCCCGGAAGACTGCGAGAAAAGTGGAGAGATGAAGCAGGCAAAATAAGAGAAGAAAGGAACCAAGAAGCCAGGCTACCAGACCTGGTGGAATTCTTAGAAAGGGAAGTACAGAACATGTTAGAACCACACTGGACTATTGAAGATTACAAACCGATTGCAACTAACAAAGGTTCTACCTTTACCAAAACTGAAGAAATATCTGAAGCTAAGAGAAGTAGTTTTGCTATCACGACCACACCTGTGGAAAAGACAGACAGAAAGAAAGGAAATGTGTCTACTAGCAAGCAAATAGTATTTTGTTTGTTATGTGATGAAGTTGGTCACACCATAAGATGATGTCAAAGATTCAAGATGAAAGAATATGAAGACAAGATGGACTTCTTAAAAATAAATGGAATCTGCTTTGGATGTCTGAAGAAGGGGCACATGGTAAAAAACTGTAAGTGCCCAATAATTTGTGACAAGTGTAAGCAGAATCATCCTGATATGCTTCACCCTTTAAAGAAAGAGCCAGACCATACAAAGCAAAAAGAGGAGTCAGCTGCTATAAATGCTATCACCTCGCCTCAAGTAACTGCTCATATTGGCTCCGGGGTAGAAGCTTGTAATTTTACTATCTTACCAGTACTGGTAAGGAACAGCAAGACGAACACAGTGTTGCAAACATATGCTTTTCTGGATCACGGATGTTCGACTACACAGAAAACCTGACGAAAGTTTGAATATCACAGGAGAAGAGACTAAGATTTGATTACATACCATGACTAAAGAAATAGAGAGCAGCAGTCATTTCATTACGAGTATGGAGATATCCAGTTTGGATGATGATAATTTTATACCGATATCTGAAGTGTTTACACGTGGAACTATGCCTGTTGGTCATCAAAATATAGCAATACATGAAGACTTGAAACAATGGCCTTACCTGAAGGATGTCAAGATTTCTGAAATAAATTCTAGTGTTGATCTACCTATCGGAATGAATGTTTTGAAGGCTTTGGAACCTCTACAGATTGTTAGGAGCCAAGGCGATGGACCGTATGCTACGAAAACCCTACTTGGATGGGTTATCTATGGTTCCTTGATAAGGAACCATGAAAACGGGAATCAGAGGAACTATCCTGTCATTGCTGTTAATCAAATGTCTACTGAAGAATTAGAAAAGCTGGTGATGAAGCCATACAATCATGACTTCAAGGAAAGAACCAGCAAGGAATCTGAAGAGATGTCGAATGAAGAGTTGAAGTTCATGGATATTATGAACTACTCAGTGAAAACTGACGGACACTATTATGTGGACTTACCTTTCAAACAAGAAAATGTTAATCTGCCGAATAATCGTCGAATGACAGAGCAACGTACCCAGACTTTGAAATGCAAGTTTGGCGAGAATACTAAATTTCATGAAGTAAGAATCTCTTTGAAGAATAATTTCTACAAGGACGATTGCCTAAAATCCATGTCTACTGAGCAGGAAGCAATTCTACCAGTAGAACATCTGACTTCTCTTTGCAATAAGGGAGGATTCACACTTTCTAAGTGGAACAGTGACAATTGTGAAAGCATTCCACTAGATGATAGAGCCAAAGAAACCAGAGAGTTGGATTTGAACAGAGACAATCTGCCAATGGAAAGAGCATTGGGAGTTACTAATGTTGTACAACTGAAATATGTTAACACAGAAGAAGATTATGTGAATGAAGCTTTCCAGAGAACTGACAGTGAACGGTTTCTTAAGCGATAAGAGATGGATCAATGAACTAAAATCTCTCTGTAAGCCAGACACAGAATGGTCAAAGCTTGAGCTGGGATTTGAAATCTCTGCTAATGATTCAGACATTAAATCCAACCTGATGGTGAACTTTATTGCTAAAGATCCTGTTATTCTTTTGAAGGATTTTCAAACAACATTGCTGTTACGACACATTCATGATCGGACATGGAGGAAGACGTTTCATGCTGTCAAAGCTTTGGACTATTATGTGTTGGACTATATACTGGGTATCATGCCTGATTTTAAGAGTTTGGAGCACACGATACAACTGAACTAAAACCACTGTTTTAATAAGATTAATAACTTAGTTGTGCTTATTTCTAGAAGGCGAAAGTGAAGATGGAAGAGTCGATGAAGAATTTTGATTGAGGATATGTAGTGCATGCTTTTTTTTCCTCGTTAGTATAGTGATTAGTATCCCCGCCTGTCACGCGGGAGACCGGGGTTCAATTTCCTGACGAGGAGCCACAGGGTTTATTCCCTGACCTTTTGCTTTTGATATATGTTAAGTCTTTATGGCCACTTTAAAAATGTTTATTAGTAATTGCCTCATTATATACTCGGAACAATTAGAGGCCGGTATGTAGTGGCCATTTGGCCTGTTTTACATGTCATTGATGATGGCATGTGCCTTTAAATTGTAGACTGCTCGCTATATTGTGGGTGGGATTTATGACGTGTTTTTGGGCATGTTTGGAGCTAAGATGCTTGCGCAGAAGTTTAGTTTTTAGTGTAGTTTGGAGCGAGTAGGGAGAAGGTTAACCCTTCGACCACGCGAGCCATAAAGGAGATCATGCGAAGTGTAATGGAGACATGAGGAGTTTCCTAATGTTTGAAGTAATAAGCTGGAGTTCGATGAAGATTGTAATAAGAAATTTGGATGTATCTTACTGTTTTCTATCAATAATAAAGCATTTATTCATCAAAAGACTGTGTTTTGATGCCGTGTCTGTGAATAAGCTCTGAAGGTCTCTGTCGGCCAGCTCGCATGCGTTTCAAAGACATCCCCCTTAACCATGCTCATCCATTTAGCGGCTAGGGAGTTCATTTCTAGAAATATATGAAAATCTGCCACTACATGGCCTACTCCTGCACTTATTGTCTATGTATCTATGAAACATCTAATTGTAAAAAATGTATTTTGCCCAGTCACAGTTATGTCACTCAATTAGATGAAAGTATGAGGCAGAGACATGGTAGACAGGTTGGGTGTGGAGCATCTGGGGAGGGTGCAGGAGATTTCTGAATGCAGCCTAGATCAGAAGGCATTGTCTATATAGAGAGGTTGGGCAAATTTGAATAGACACAAAATGTTGAAGTAAATCAGTGGGTCAGGCAACATCTCTGGAGAAAATCAAAGTGAAGTTTTGGGTCGGGACCCGTCTTCAGATAAACTTGGATATTTTTCTCTAGACTGGTGGAGGTTGACGGGAGATCTGTTAGAAGTATATCAAATTCTGAGAGGCATGGATAGTGTAGTCAGGCAATACCTGTTGGAAAAGTAGGATTACCCGATGGTTGTAGGAAAATAACTGTTCCTCAATCTGGTGGTTTGGGACTTCAGGCTTCTGTACCTCCTGCTAGACGGTAGCAGTGAGAAGAGGGCAGGGCCCGGATGCTGGGGATCCTTGATGATAGATGGCGGGAAGTGGGGGAGGGAAGTTGAACGGGAGTGGGAGAAGAAGGGAAGGGGTGATGGTCAGATGGAAGGAGGGAGAAAGCTGATCCCTGAGGAGGAGGTGAGAGGGACGGTATGGAGGGAGGGATGCTTGGCATGAGGACTTTTGGCGAAGGGGGGAAGAGTGAGATGGGTGAACTTTGGGTAGGAGAGAGGGATGGGATATTGGGTGTTAGGAAGATACCACCATTATAGTGTTGAGTGATGCTCTACCTGGAGCTTCTCAGCGTACTACATCCAGATCCAGATCCAGATGCAACCTTCTTGAGGCTGCGTCTGGTGAGGATGTTTCTGCTGGTGGGGTGGGCTGGACCCCTGATAGACCGGGCTGAGTTCACCACTCTCTGCAGCCTCTTGCATGTCTGTGCATTGGAATTGCCATAGCAGGCAGTGGACCAGCTGCTCAGGACAACTCAGGTATATGGGGTTAAGGATGGAAGGAAGGTAAAGAAAATGCTATTTGAAAAAGGGTTGCGACCTGAAACGTCACCTATACCTTTTCACCAGAGATACTGGCTGAAGTGCTGAGTTGCTCCAGCATTATGTGTCTATCTCCTCACCCTCTTCCATGCCCCCTGACAGAATCTCCCCCTCAATTTCCCTCCTGGGAGTAATAAAGTTCTATCAAATCGTATCTAAACTTTAGATAGGCACTCATTTCTAATCTTCTCTCTCCCCCTGCTGGAGCCTCTGTATCACTCATAGTGCTCACACCAACTCCATCTCCCTCTCGCCCTCCTGTGGCTCTGGTCTGTCCACTGTGCTGCTCAGACCAACCGAATACTGAAAGGCCCAGATTCCCTTGATCCTGTATCTGTACACTGTGGACAGCCTGATTGTAATCGTGTATAGTCTCTCCACCAACGAGATAGCATGTGACAAAGAGCTTTTCCCTGGACCTCGGTACACGTGACAATAAACTAAACTCAACTAAACTAACTGAACTTCCGCCTTGTGTCTGTTTGAGAACTGAAGGAGAAGGAGGAATGCAACCAGAACAGAGCACAGCCAAGTCTTTGTGGGAAATACTTGTGTGATGCATGTTCATCCACTTCTGACGTCAGCTGTTAAAAACCATGTGCCACATTTTTATTTATGAAACTGGGTTTTTTGGGCGTTGAACCAGATGTGGGGCCATGTGACAATAAACTAAACTAGATAGAGTGGACATGGAGAGGATGTTTCCAGTGGTGGGAGAGTCCAGGACTAGAGGGCACAGCATCAAAATAAAAGGACGTATCTTTAGAATGGAGATAAGGAGGAATTCTTCTGCCAGACGGTGGTGAACCTGTGGAATTAATTGCCCAGACAGTGGTGGAAGCCAAGTCATTGGGTATTTTTAAAGTGGAGATTGATATGTTCTTGATTAGTAAAGGGATGGCACGGTACTTTATTTGTCACATTCCTGTACACAGTTCAGTACAAGTATCATTACACATAATCACTTAGATACATCTTAGATAAGCATCTCAGATACAGTACAAGTGTATCGCAGTGGGACACTGAGACAGTTGACAGAGTCGCCAGGTTGGGGCCATTTCCAAGTCCCCGTTGTTGTAAGTCAGGGATCTTGATCTGGCCATTCAAGAGTCAACAGAGTTTTATTGTCATGTGTCCCAGATAGGACAATGAAATTCCTGCTTTCTGCAGCACAACAGAATATGTAAACGTAATACAGAACAAGAGATACAAGTTCAGTGTGTCTATATACCATAGAGCATATATATACACAATAAATAAACAGTTAAGTGCAATAGGTTGTTATTGTTCAGATTTTGTTTGATGGCGAGTTTAATAGCCTGATGGCTGTGGGGAAGTAGCTGTTCCTGAACCTGGATGTTCCAGGTTTCAAGCCCCTGTACCTTCTTCCCGATGGCAACGGAGAGATGAGTGTGTGGCCAGGACGGTGTAGGTCTTTGATGATCTTGGCAGCCTGCCAACGTGGCTCAATCATGGCTGATCTATCTCCCCCTCCTAACCCCATCTCCTGCCTTCACCCCATGGTGGTGGAGAGGGTCAACAGTGTTATGTTCCTGCGTGTGCCGTTACTGGCGGCCTGTCCTGGGCCCAGAACATTTATGCAATCATAAGGAAGATTTTGCATACTGATGTTCTGCATGTTGAAGAAGCAAACTTGAGGTGCAGCTGGAAGTCCCAGGTTTGTCAGTAGAAGTTTCAGTAGAAGTTAATTACAGGCTAAATCTCACACTGCCACCCTGGGAAACAACCTCATTGTGTCTACACAGAGCGAGGAAATGGGAACACGTTTTCTTGGGGTAACTTGTTATATAACTTGTCATAGTATTTTGAATATATTATTTGTCTGTGAATAGAATTAGTGTAACAAATTGGATGAATGTAATAAATGGATGCATGGCAGGGCACCTCAGACCTTGGGAAACAGCTCGGTGGTGTGGACACTTACTGTGTCTTCCCAAAGCTTTGTTGAGGCTGCCTCACCTGGAGTGCTGTGTGCAGTTCAGGGCTACAATGTCCAAGAGAGTGTGGGGCAGGTTGGTCATGCTGATGGCAAAGGCAGGGTGAATGGCAAATTATGATCAGCTGCATGAAGTAGTGTTGGAAACATGAAAGCTCAAATGTATTGGATCACATCCATCAGGTTGAAACTGGCTTCCATCTCTGGTTGACCGACTCGGAGGGTTATGGTGGAAGCTGATTCTAAAGGAGACAATCATTTCCTAGGACCATAAATGGCTTCAAAAAGGCTGGCAGTATCATCAAGGACCCACACCATCCTGGCCACACACTCATCTCCCCGCTACCTTCAGGTTATCCACTTTGGCGGCAAAAACAAGGGGGCAGATTATTATCTCAATGGGGTTATGTTAGGTAAGGGGGAGGTACAGCGAGACCTGGGTGTCCTTGTACACCAGTCACTGAAAGTTGGCGTGCAGGTACAGCAGGCAGAAGAAAGCTAATGGAATGTTGGCCTTCATAACAAGAGGATTTCAGTATAGGAGTAAAGAGGTTCTTCTGCAGTTGTATAGGGCTCTGGTGAGACCACATCTAGATTATTGTGTACAGTTTTGGTCTCCTAATTTGAGGAAGGACATCCTTGTGATTGAGGCAGTGCAGCATAGGTTCATGAGATTGATCCCTGGGATGGCAGGACAGTCAAATGAGGAAAGATTGAATAGACTAGGCTTGTATTCACTAGCGTTTAGAAGGATGAGGGGATATCTTATAGAAACATATAAAATGATAAAAGAACTGGACAAGCTCGATGCAGGAGAAATGTTCCAAATTTTGAGCTAGTCCAGATCCAGGGGGCCACAGTCATAGAATAAAGGGGGAGCCATTTAAGACTGAGGTGAGAAAAACCTTTTCACCCAGAGAGTTGAGAATTTGTGGAATTCCCTGCCACGGAGGGCAGTGGAGGCCAAATCACTGGATGGATTTAAGAGAGAGTTAGACAGAGCTCTAGGGGCTGGTGGAATCAAGGGATATGGGAAGAAAGCAGGCACGGTGTATTGATAGGGGACGATCAGCCATGATCACAATGAATGGCGATGCTGGCTCGAAGGGCCGAATGGCCTCCTCCTGCACCTATTTTCTATGTTTCTAAGGTACAGGAGCCTGAAGACTGCAACACCAGGTTCAGGAATAGCTACTTCCCCACAGCCATCAGGCTAATAAACTTGGCTCGGACAAAACTCTGAACAATAATAGTAAGATTAAACGAGAACTTACCAGTTTGAAGTTTGATCTTTATTTTATGAGGAGTCGAGTTGAGGGACTACGTGAATAGAAGCCCGTACAGCCGTTGGTGCGTCAATCTTCAAAGCAGCGGAATGAATTCACAGCTAACAATGACCGAAGTATAACGGTAAGATGATAAAACTAGAACTACCAGATGAGATCTATGAGGGTGGGAGCGGACGGCACGTGTCCCTCAACTCGACTCCTCATAAAATAAAGATCAAACTTCAAACTGGTAAAGTTTCTCGTTTAATCTTACTATTTTACTTCGGAGTCACGTGAGTGACTACGTGAGAGTTCAAAGCACTGTGAATCACGCCGCAGACTCAAATCCGATGTTCACACTGCCTGGATTGACTCAAAAGTCGTTAACAATTCAATCATGCATCAGTAATACATTTGTTAAATGGAATAACAGTTTATGTACAAACAAATCATAACAAACCCCTCTAACTCAGGGGAAAAGTGTAACAGTACTGACACCAGAATCAGCAAACACCCCGAACCTTGAAATCGGCTTGTGAGAAAAACCTCTGAAATTAGCTCACTGGACCATCCTGCGGCCGCGAGGACCTTGAAATCGTTTGCACCGACACCTTACTGTGTGGTTTTTTGTGACTAATAAAACAAACCAACTCTGTTTCTCTCAGAGATTTAGTAATCTCAATGTAACGAGATAAATGTGAGACTATACAGAAGCGATCATCTGCGGAGTATGCTGAAAACACAATCTTACATCCTGTCATGCCTCTTTTATTATGTTTAAGCAAATCATAGACATAAAATATAATGGCATCAGCCGACACATGCATTCTATCTAGCCGTAGCTTTTGCAACATTTATACACGTTGAGCTGAAACCAACGCCATAAGCATGACCACCTTCATAGATAAATTTGGCTACTGATAGGCTTGTAACAGGAGCCCACTGGTGACGAGCCATAAAAAACTTCACTCAAATTCCAAATACCGGCATACCTGGGTTTAGGAGGATTAAATTGAAACTCCCTTCATGAATTGTGAAACTAAGGATGTCCCTACTGTATGCAATTCTGCATTCATAGATAAATAAGACAGAGCACTTCTGGCTGAATTAATCGCACTGTAACTTAATTTTTTCGGTCAATTAAAGAGTTGACAAACTCCAATACATCCGTGATCCCTGCAGTGTGATATACAACATCCTGCTGTAGGCAGAATTGCTCCCACTTGCTTATATAGGTGATATATTGCTGCTGTGTACTATCCCTGCAGGTCGACGTGAGAACATCCACCGTCCGATGAAACAGTCCTCTCCCCAGGTATGGCCTCCTTAAAAATCTGCAATTAAACAGATCAATACGATCCTATAAAGGATGTTGATCCCCAGTGACTGGATTTACCAGTAGATTTTTATTCTTGGGCATAAGCATGTAAGGCTCCTAGCCATTTGTAATACAACGGGAAACCATGCTCGTGTAGGCCAATCTGGCACTACCAATACCCCTGAAGCGGAGTCCTCCTTGATCTTTTGCAAACATCTGCTGATGAGACCAGAATGGAGAAAATACATACACAAACATTCCTCCCCAATGCAGCGGAAAATGCATCCACTTGCTACTGCCCCAGGAATCTGGTTACCATGAAAACATATCTAGGTAACTGATGATTTAATTTTGAGATGCAAACAAGTCAATGTCTGGCAATGCATACTGATCAATCATTTGGTTAAATACATCCTGATTTAACATCCATTCAATGTTGTCATTAAACTGACGTGACCTCTTCCTGGCAAATAAAGTGCTGAAAGCCAGATATTTTGGTCAATACACCAGCTCCAAATCTGGTTAGCCAGTCTATCACAAGACTGTGACTTAAACTCCCACCCATGTGGTTAACATTATGCCACTGCTGTGGTGTTGTCAATCTGACCTTGCACATGCATATCCCTCCTTGTAGAACAATAAGCTTTGAGCCCATACCAGGTGCCCAACCAACTCTAAATAATTAATCCCTCTTAATTGAGGAAGCGATGTCTCATCACACATTCCATCTGCCTCCACAACTAGAAGACATATCTGTTGCACCCCAAACCAGTGCACTTACATCAGTCTGTAATATCAGTGACGGTGATTCCACCAAAACCTTCCTTAAATTTTTGAAACATGTACTATCCACCATTGTATGTCAGCAATCGCCCCAGCTGACAACGGCATAGGCCTATCAACAAATGGCCCCTTTGTATTCTCAGTGCCTGTTTCCTTTGATAGTTGTAATTGTTGATAATGCAGAGGGACCATACTGCACAGCTGGAAAGGCTGCAACAACTTCCCAATAAAGCTGGCTACTTGTCTAATCGAAGGCCGTTATTCTCCAACGAGATTAACCACAGTCCTCAAATAACTGATTCAATTTTGCCCTGGGCAAAGTTACCAACATGTGATTGGAATTAATGGTAAATCCCAGATATCAATAATTTGGACTGGTGATTAATTTAGATTTTTATCTGGGGTGAATAACAAATCCCATTTGTTCAAAAGTGATTTTAACAACTGAGACTGATGATTGAGTTTCAGCACGAGTCTTTCCAACAATCAGAATATCATCTAAATAGGCCATTACCACATGCCCCTGAGCTCTAAGTAAAGCTAACACAGGTTTTACCAATTTAGTAAATAATCTAAGAGCTGAAGTTAATCCATTCGGCAATGTCCTGAATTGCCACAGCTCAGTCATCCAAATAAATTTCAAATATCTTCTATCATCACCATGAATAGACACTGCGTAATACGCATTCTTGAATCAATGGTTGCCATATAATACCCTTGGACACTAGATGTTTGCCGTGGTAAAGGTCTCCATTTGAAATGCCTATAACAAACAAATTTGTTCAAATTGGATAAATCCAGAATAATTCTACATCCCCCAGTCTTTTTAGATCTGGGAAATATACTTGACAGAAATTGTTGACTTTGATATACAGAAGGCTCAGTTACCCCTTCTTATGTAACAACTGAATCTGCTTGAATAAGCACATTTTCCTCATCTGAAAATAAGTTTACGACTAGGAAAATGTTGACTAGGTAGACTGTCCTTATAGTAAAATCCAATTTTTTCACCCCTTCAATACACTAAGTATGAACAAATCTGATTTCAACTGCTGCCATTGTTTGAGAAACAATTTTAAACCTTCCCCAATTTGAACAGGAACATCAGTTAATTCATCGTCTGTCAATGTTATATTCCTTACCAGCATCTTTCCTTGCGGCCTTGTTGTCCTCGACTTCTTGTAGAGAACCTTTTTTGCCTTGCTTCCAGCTGGCTTAATGAGGGCCATGGTTATAACAACCTCATAACAGTCTTTGACCCTTTTTGCAAGGTTACACCAAACAACAGATTTCGTGGTGGTACACTGGTTTCAAAATGCATTACAAAGGAGTTCCAGTTCATCCTGCTGTGCTTCAACCATTATCATTTGTATCAATAACTTTCACCACAGCTGTAATACCTGCTGACAACAGTTTAAGCACTTTTTAAACTTCATCTCCTGGGCCCTAGCAGGGCAAACCCATCTATGACCAAATTTGGTGATTAACCACGGTACCTTCAGGAGATCACAATTAACAGGAGCTTTATAGTTTTTTGCTACTTCATCCATAGCTAGCTCCTGTAACTGGTGGGAGAGCATATACTGAATGGCTTCAGCCAATTCTACATCAATCGCCTTTCCTGCCTCTCTACACTCAGCAAACTTCCCAGCAATGTTCGGAATTACTCCAACGAACACCTTTACTGCTCTCCCCCAGCAAACTGCCCTGATAGAAACATCCTCCTCACAGGCAGGATAGTTCTGCAGCCCTGAAACAGGTGCTGCTAGCACAAGCTCTCCATCAGCCTGGCTTGGGCATCACTCCTCCTCACGGAGCTCGAACATCCTCCTCACAGGCAGGATAGTTCTGCAGCCCTGAAACAGGTGCTGCTAGCACAAGCTCTCCATCAGCCTGGCTTGGGCACCACTCCTCCCCACGGAGCTGGTCCTTGTCGAGCATTCTTTTGAAATAGAATCTCGACGTGGGAGAGCCGTGAGCAAACGGACTCTCCTATGGAGGGTATAACCTCCAGGCCCGACTCATCTACGGGCCACAGAGACTTGCCAGTGGCCTTACACCCTACTGACAAGCCTCCACTGCCCCCCGGCAGTGGGTCCGCAACCACTGGCTGTGTAGCCAGCACCGGACCAGTGTTACCAGACGGGCCTCCATCCTCAACACTCTCCTGCCACTTTACTTTTCTACCCCGGAGCGCCTCGCCGACACCTTCTTCCCTTTCTGCAACATTCTCTACCCCAAACTGTCGCGGGAAAAGGACATGCGGTAAAAGTTTTTAAAAAACCTTACCTGTTTGAACTTTGTTAACAAACTGCAAATGCTGGAGAATCGAGGGTGAAGTCTGAAGAAGGGTCTCGACCCGCAACATCGACCATCTCCTTCGCTCCTTAGATGCCGCTGCACCCGCTAAATCTCCAGCTCTTCGAAAAACCCGCGGTTTAAACTTACCGCTCGGAGGAGCGCTGCTGCTCCAACCGCCCGACTGCACCAGCGTCTGACGTCATGACGCACCAACGGCTGTACAGGCTTTTATTCACGTAGTCACTCACGTGACTCCGAAGTAAAATAGCCCATTATCTGTTATTTGCACTTTATCAGTTTATTTATTCATGTGTGTGTATATTTATATGATGGTATATGGACACACTGATCTGTTCTGTAGTCATGCCTCCCATGTTCTGTGTGCTGAAGCAAAGCAAGAATGTCATTGTCCCATCAGGGACACACGACAATAAACTCTCTTGAATCTTGAAATGGAACTAATCTGCAGGGCTTTAGGGTAAAATCTGAGTCCAAGTTAAATAGGGTTTGTAAAGGGCTAGTACAGGACTAATGTGTTGAATGGCCAGCTTCTGCAGTAATATTCCACGATTCAGATTGAGTTTCAGTGGAGACGATGCTTGAGCTCTCTGTCTTTGGTTCTAGATCGTTCTCTGAGAAATGTGTCATGAACAATTACTTTGGCATCGGATTGGATGCCAAGATATCGCTGGAGTTTAACAACAAGAGAGATGAGCACCCAAAAAAATGCAGGTGGGTGGTCTGGCCCCTCCTTAGGACCCCTCCTCTGGGGCCCACTCTCACCTCCTCCCCTGGGGCCCCAGTCTCACACCGTCTCCCTGGGACCCTTGTCTCACCTCTTCATCTTTGAGCTATCGTCTCACATCCGCTCACCTGGGGCCCTGCTCTCACCCCCTCCACTAGGCCCCAATCTCACCTCCTGGGACCCCAGTCTCACTCACCCCCTGGGGTGTTTGTCTCACTCCCTCCCGCTGAGTCCTGCTCCTTGTCCATGTGACATAACCCAGACCGGTCCAGGTCTGGCCCAGTCTTGCCTCTGCCATGTGCAGGACTCATGCAGTCCTCCTCTGCCCGCCCCCTCCATGTGGCCTGGTGTTTCACTCATCGATCGAGGGCTGTTCCAGGATACCCCTCCCTGCATGGAGCCAGGCACACGGATCTGAGCCTAACTCTGACAATTGTCCATGTGCCTGTTGTAACTAACTTGGCCCAGGTTCCATGTCTTGTGTGTATGGACAAAGACTGCTGAAAGTCTATTCCTGAGTGTGTTGTGTGAACCGTGCAACCGTTACCAAACAGGGTCTGGAAACATTGTGGTGTTAAATTCTGTTGTGCTTCCTCTGACCAGAAGTCGAACCAAGAACATGATGTTGTACGGAGTCCTCGGAACCAAAGAACTTCTCCAGAGAACATACAAGAACTTAGAGCAGCGAGTCCATTTGGAGGTAGGGAGCTGCTTGCCAGGGCTGGCTGGGGGAGGGGTTTGCAGGACCACTCTCCAACCTCAGAGGTTTCCTGATTCGCCTGCTCTCCGGAAATCCCAGTGTCAATGGCCCTAGCTAACTCCGGAAATCCCAGTGTCAATGGCCCTAGCTAACTCAGGAAATCCCAGTGTAAATGGCCCTAGCTAACGCAGGAATACAGCAAGAAAGTGATGGGTTAAGGGACGTCGCTTCACTGAGTAGGAGATGAAAAATAATTTTATCTATAGTCTCATCTATGCTGCACCTTCCCTTAGAATGGTTGTGTAGAAAGGGCTTTCATATATATGCTGCTGATCCATCCTCATGACCTGTCTGTGTGGAGTATGTACTGCCTGGGTTTCTTCAGGGTGCTCTAATTTCCACCCCCCCCCCCCCCCCCCCCCCCACTCACCCCCATCTCATAGACGTGCACATTGGTCGCTGTGTTGGCCTTAGTGTGGGCGAGGGGTCAAAACTGGGGAGGATATGGATAATGGGATTAATGTAGGAAAAGGTAAATGGATGGCTGATAGACGGCATAGACTCGATGGGCTGAAGGGCCTGCTTCCATACTGTATCATAAGATCATATGATCATGAGAAATAGGAGCAGAATTATGCCATTCGTCCCATGAAGTCTACTCTGCCGTTCAATCATGGCTGATCTATGTTTCCCTGTCGACCCCATTCTCTTGGCTTCTTCCCATAATCTTTGACACCCTTAAGGGCCTGTCCCAATTAGGCTATTTTTTAGGCAACTGCCAGCGACAGCCATAGTTGGCGGGACGCCTAAATGGACCCACCCTATGACAATGTCTACGACAAGCTTTGTCAACTTGCGACACAATTCCTCGCGAATTGGGACATCCACCTACAACCACACCTACAACAACCACGACCACACCTACAACAACCACGACCACACCTATAACAACCACGACCACACCTACAACAACCACGACCACACCTACAACAACCACGACCACACCTACAACAACCACGACCACACCTACAACAACCACGACCACCTACAACAACCACGACCACACCTATGACAACCTTCAACCACAAAGACAACAACCTACGACAACCAACTTACCTCCATCCGCGACAAGCTACGACAAGCTATGACCCTGTCAGTGACAAATGAAGACAACTGAAGACTTCTCGTGATGCCAGTACTGTCGCCGGTTGACGTAGGATGACGTAGGTTGTCGCCAATGGAGGTCATGACCCGGTGACAAGCAACGTCACCTGGCATCATCCAGGCGACAACCTACAACAACCTACGACAGGAGAAGACAGGCAACGTCAAGCCCACTGTCGCTGAAAGGTTTTGAACATTTCAAAATCCAGCAGAGACGAGGAAAAAGTTAGGACATTTGAGGAGACGTCTCACGACAATACAGGCGTCACCCCACGATCATGTGGTGACAGCCTATTTTCCGGCTGTTGCCGAAAAAAATCACTTAAGTGGGACAGGCCCTTAACTATTCAAGAATGTATCAATCTCCACTTTAATAATACCCAATGACTTAGCCTCTGTAGCAATCTGTAGCAAAGAATTTCACAAGTTCACCACCCTCTGACTAAAGAAATTCCGCCTCACCTCCTTTCTAAAGGTACTTCCTTTCATTCTGAGGCTACGAGCTATGGTCCAAGGCTCTCCCAGAAATGGAAACATCCTCAATGACTACGACTGTTTGACTCTAGCCCTGTGGCACACTCACAGACAGACAATGGGCATGCCAATGGCTACTCTCATTTCTGTTACCCAGCCATTTGACTGTATGCGCCAGTGTGTTTGTTGCCCCCAAGAACCTGGGCTGTTACTTTCTGCTCTCTGACCATTGCTGTGCTCTGGCCCCTGCCTGATCGGTCCGTCCACTGCTGGGGTGATGAACGTGTCTAGGTGCCGGTCCTAGTGCTCCCACCAGGGTGAATGTGCTTCTGTTTTACAGTGTGACGGGGTCTCCATCTCACTCCCCAGTCTCCAGGGATTGGCTGTACTCAACATCCCGAGCTACGCTGGTGGAATCAACTTCTGGGGAGGAACAAAGGAGAATGATGTGAGTAACACTGACAACCACGTGGTCCATTGAAGGCAGGTGTGTGCAGACACAGTGTGATACTAATCACTAGATGGTGCACAGACACACACAGTGCATGAGTGCCCCAACACCCCAGTGTCCAGACCCGTGCATGAAGGATAAACTCCAGTGAGAGATAAGAAGTGTAACACAGTACACTGACATTACAACACATCACGACATAGATCATAGCAAATAGAACTGAACATCACAGGAACAGGCCGTTCAGCCCACAATGTATATGCCGGCCATGATGCTGAGTTGAGCTGGTCTCATCTGCCTGCACATTATCTACAGTATATCCTCCTGTTCCTTGCCATTCATGTGTCTCTTTGAATACCTCTTGAACGTTGCCACCACACCTGCTCCCACACTGTCACAGGAAGAACGTTGTAAACTCCACACAGACAGTGCTGGACATCAGGATAAATCCCATTTGGCAGGAACTGTGAGCAGCTTCTCCACGGACACGTTTCCCACTGTGGTTCCGCTCCCTCGTGTTGATGTGTAACTGGCTCAGTCATTAATTGGCAAGTCCCGGACAGTGACTGTAAATGTTATTCCAGAGTTACGGAGCGCCATCCTTCGATGACAAGAAGCTGGAGGTCGTGGCCGTGTTTGGCAGCATCCAGATGGCAGTCTCCAGAGTGATCAACCTGCAGTATCACCGGATAGCACAGGTAGGTGTAGTGGGTAGCACAGGCGGGCAGAGACCAGTGCAGAACACATCCAAGAGTACTGCACGAGGTGGAACATAAACAGGTAGCAGGGATCCGGAACAGTCAGGGTGAAGGGGCATCATTTGGTTTACAGAGGAGACTGAGGCAGACATCAACGCACACCTTTGCCATCCTTTGTGCAACAGAATGGGGAGGCTGCAAGAGTGATGTAGTGGGCTAAAGAGACTTTGTTTGGTGTGGGCGTTGGGCTAAAAGGTCTGTTACCATATGACTCTATGTAAGAGACAGTCCCCAGGTAGCACAGGTGTGATGGGAGCAGTCACTGCGCCCCAGGAAATCACGGTAAAGAGGCAAGATGGGGATAGCAGATGGAAACAAAGACAATATGATGTGGTTGCATCGTAGCTGGTCCCCAGAGAGGAGCAGTGAGCTTGGAAAATGTTTTTTGGGGATAATACTGAGTATTCTAGGAGAGCAGGGACAGCGACCGTGAATCTGGGGTAGCAGATGCAATACAAAGATAGACACAAGAAGCTGGAGTAACTCAGTGGGACAGGCAGCATCTCTGGAGAGACGGAATGGGTGACGTTTCGCTCGAGACCTTCTTCAGACAGGAGTGGTCTCACTTTGGGATCTCTGCTGTAAGAACCAAGGGCTTGGAACATCAGATTAATATGGGTCTGAGTGATGGATTCTGCTCGGTTTTGTGGACTTTGCACTTTTACACTCTGCCCTGGTCACACCCTCCCCCTAACATGCCGTCTATTTGTAAAGTCTCCACGTAAATGCATCTTGGTGGAAGTAATCTGTGTGGGAGTGGTGACACTGCCACCTGCTGGCAACACACTGCGCTCCATTCTGAGATTCATTTGGAACAGAGTTTTGGAAACTGTACAACACTCCACTACAAGAGATCTTCTTCTTCTTCTTCTTGCGTAGGGCGTGCACAGCCTAAAGTTGTAGGACAACTTGTTCTATTTGATCTTACTTGATTGTGCACGCGAGGTTGATTGCATTCTCAAAACAGGGCGGACCAAGTGAAGGTTGCAATCTTCCACCCCACCTGCAAGAGATGAGTTTGATGATCCAAGTCTTTGGCTGCAAGATTTTCTGAGCAGGTTTGGCCTGTCCATGTTGGTATTTGGAGCAATGAGATAGGAGTTTGAAGCCAATGGCCGGATTGGAGTGGGATTCTGACAGCATGGTGGCTGAGGGGCATCTTGCTCAGATTGGGAGCCCAGTACCGGAGTGTTGGGATGGGGGGTTGAGTGGTCGAAAGCTTGTTCACTATTCCCTGCTGTGTTTTCTCGCAGTGCCGCATGGTAAAGATCACCATCAGTGGAGATGAAGGTGTCCCAGTGCAGGTGGACGGAGAAGCTTGGATCCAACCACCGGGAATGATCCAAATACAGCACAAGAACAGGGCCCAAATGCTGACCCGGGACAGGGTAAATATTCACCACTGCCTCTCTCCTGACCTGGGACTGCTGACCCTGGACAGGGTAAATAATCACCACTGCCTCTCTCCTGACCTGGGACTGCTGACCCGGGACAGGGTAAATAATCACCACTGCCTCTCTCCTGCTTTAACCCCAGGCGGTAAGGTTTAGGCAGTCACAAGAACAATTTCAGAAATGTAGACAAATTTAAGGTTTTCTAGAAGTGAAATGGAGAAAGTCCTCAGCAGATTCCAAATGCGTGCACGAAAATAGTTGAGACTTGAGTTAGGGGTCTTTATGAATGATATATTGTACCTTGCCCGAGAATAATTTGTGTTGCTATGAGACACCTCCACTCTGCAACAGAAAGGCGATGTGATCAATAATAACAGGGAAACTTGGTCCTCAGATATTTGAGACTGTGTGCAAAGCTATGAGATCCTGGCTCAGGGTACTTCAACCTATTGACGTAGGACTTTGGAAGCTTTAGTGGACTTGAGCCATATCAGTTCACCATCTGATCTGTCCACTTCTCCACTCTTCCCTTGCTTACCCAACATCTCCGCACTGGACTCTACCATATCACATGCATCAAAAGCAAACAATAGAAAGTTACAAACATAGATACATAGACAGTAGGTGCAGGAGTAGGCCATTCGGCCATTTGACCCAGCGCCACCATTCAATGTGATCATGGCTGATCATCCCCAATCAGTACCCCGTTCCTGCCTTCTCCCCATATCCCCTGACTCCACTATCTTCCTTTCCCTGCCTCACAAAATAAACCGCTGCTGGAACTCAGTGGGTCGAACAGCAGATGTGTGGGGGAAGGGTTTTGGGTTGAGATTCGTCTTCCTGTTTGGTCCCTGTGTGGTAATTTTATCATTCTTCGCACGCCATCTGCAGAATTTATGTAACCAACAGGTTTTGGTGCTCAACAACAATATATTTAGTGGCCTTATAAGAGCATCTCCACAACAAACTACCTCTTGCGCTCAGGCTGTGTTTGAATTTACCAGGGTACCACCAACAAAGCTCTTCACAGCATCTCAGTGCAGGGACAATAATAAACCATGCCCATACGAACCAACCATCTAGTCTCTCTTGCTCAGCCAGCACGTCTCATCCCATTGAAACAGAGAGTAGGATGTGTACAAAGTGGAACTGAAGGAGATTATGAAGAGCAAGTTTGGAAATAGAATATGAGAAGGGTGGATGCTGGGTTGGAATAAAAATGAACTGCAGCGCTGGTTTATACCAGAGATAGACACACAATCATTGGGCCAAATCATGCAGATGCTGGAAAATCGAAGGGAGACGGAAATGCTGGAGAGACTCAGCGGGTGAGGCAGCATCTATGGAGCGAAGGAAATAGGCAATGTTTCAGGTCGAGACCCTTCTTCAGACTCACAAATACCCAAGTCATTGCGTATTTTTAAGGCGGGGATTGATAGGTACTTGATTAGCAAGGGTGCCAAGGTTTATGCAGAGAAGGCAGGAGAATGGGGTTGAGAATGAAAGATAGATCAGCCGTGAATGAATGGAAGATTTATGAACATGAAAATGCAGGAGCAACTCAGTGGGGCCGAACAGCATTCCTGGCAAAGGATAGAGGACGTTTTGGGTTGGGACACTTCCTCAGATGGAATGAGCATGTTGCTTGATTTAAGGAGCCAGTGGAGGGGGTTTGCTGTGGTATCTTTGACCTTGAAAGGTGATGGTAAAGCTACAAATGTAGCTGGTTCTTCATACATTCTCCTCCTCCGCAGGCTTTCGAAAGCACCTTAAAGTCCTGGGAGGTGAAGCGCAAAGGAGACTCGCTGAGGCAGCTGGCTCGGCCCCGACTGAATTCCCAGCAATCGATGGAGTTCCTCACAGAGGAGGAGGTGACGGACATGCAGCAGTTTGCCCAGATGGCAGAGACCCTGATCAACAGGTATGGCCCAGGACTAGGGCACTGTGCCATGACCTCACTCACCTTGATCAACAGGTAGAACCCAGGACCAGGGCACTGTGCCATGACCTCACTCACCTTGATCAACAGGTAGAACCCAGGACCAGGGCACTGTGCCAGGAGCCCACACACCTTGATCAACAGGTAGGGGCCAGGACCAGGGCACTGTGCCAGGAGCCTACACACCTTGATCAACAGGTAGGGGCCAGGACCAGGGCACTGTGCCACGAGCTCACTCACCTTGATCAATAGGTAGGGGCCAGGACTAGGGCACTGTGCCAGGAGCTCACTCACCTTCATCAAACAAGTGCAACCCAGGACCAGGGCACTGTGCCAGGGGCTCACTCACCTTGATCAATAGGTAGGGGCCAGGACCAGGGCACTGTGCCAGGAGCCCACACACCTTGATCAAACGGTAGGGGCCAAGGCCAGGGCACTGTGCCAGGAGCTCACTCACCTTCAACAGGTAGAACCCATGGCCAGGGCACTGTGCCAGGAGCTCACTCACCTTCAACAGGTAGAACCCAGGACCAGGGCACTGTGCCAGGGGCCCACTCACCTTCATCACCAGTAGGACCCAGATCAGTCTGAAGAAATATCTTGACCCAAAACATCCCCTACCCATGATCTCCAGAGATGCTGCCAGACCTGTTGAGTTACTCCAGCGCAGAACTAGGGAGCTACATGTCAGGAGCCCAGATACCTTCATCAGAAGCATCAACTTTTGATCAAACATCCATCAGCATTAGTGAAGTTCCTGAAAGGGAAACAATGATGTAGGAGGTAGAGCCGTTGACTTACTGCACTGAAGACCTGAGTTTGACCCTGACTATGGCTGCTGTCTTTGTGGAGTGAGCATGTTCTCCCTGTGACCGCGTGGGTTTCCTCCGGGTGCTCCGGTTGCTTCCCACATCCCAAAGACATGCAGATTGATTTGTTATGAGCTCAGACAATTAGTCATCAACCCATTTCATTAATATTAATCGCCCAAAACACAACCCACACTGTAGGGTTCCCAGCTACCTACCCTGTGCGTCATGGTTTTGCACAGGAACCGAGCGATGTGGGGAAAGTGCTGGGGGAAGGGGCATGATGTAGAGGAACATCCATGATGGGGATGAATGGTGGAGCAGGCTTGGAGGGTCAGCTAGCCAACTCCTGCTCCCATCTCCTTCACTCTTATATTCTTACACAAGGGGTGGGGTGGGAGATTGCAACCTTCACGTGGCCCGCCCTGTAGCGATGAATGCAATCAACCTGGCGTGCACAATCAAATAAGGTCAAATAGAACAAGGGTACACAAAAAGCTGGAGAAACTCAGCGGGTGCAGCAGCATCTAAGGAGCGAAGGAGATAGGCGACGTTTCGGGTCGAGACCCTTCTCAAATAGAACAAGTTGCCCTACAACTATAGGCAGTGCACGGCACACGGAGAAGAACAAGATGAAGACACTAGGGGTCAGGTACACCAGTGCCTTTACCAGTCTGAGGGCTGCCAGGAGAACCTACATCTCTGCATTATAAATGTCAGAGACAGTTTTGTCCCAGCTGTTATCAGGCAACTGCACCATTCCATCAACAACTAGAGAGTGGTCCTGAGCTACTATCTACCTCATTGGTGACCCTCGGACTATCTTTCATTGGACTTCACTGACTGATTTTGCAGTAAATGTTATTCCGTTTAACATGTGCATGTAACATTGTGGATGCCTTGGCTGTAATCCATCTATAGTCTATCCGCTGACTGGTTAGCAGGCAACAATAGCTTTTTCACGTTACCTTGATACATGTGACAATAATCTAAACTAAACTAAACTAAACTAGATGCCAAATGAGTTATGCGCTGGCAAACACAGAGACAAGGACATAATGAAACAATGGTGATAAATTCTGATGAAATATTTAGCTGTCGCTGTGGTTGAAACGAGGGGGTCCATGTGTGAGGGAGTAAACGATCTGCAGAAGATGACGCAGAGACACTGGCGTTGAGACGAGTGCATCCTCCACATTGCAGTAAATGAGCTTCCAGATGTACGTCGCTGTGCTGCATGTGCTGGGTTAACGTGATGGCAACTTTCCTGCTTTACAGAGTGCACCATGCGGCAGAGAGACATGCACTCGTTGAACAGGAGCTGGCTCACGCAGTCAATGCCTGCTCACACCTGCTGAGTGAGGTCCTGTCCAAGCAAAACACAACTGAGGTGAGTCACGGTTACTCAGTGCCGCCCCCTGGTTCCTCGAAACATCCCGAGGATTCCCTGGACAGTGTAGTGCACCTCGGTTACAGCGCGGGTCATGTACTGTCCTGTCAGCCAATCCCAGCGACGGTGCAGGATGGGTCTGATCCAGGGTAACCCCTCCGATTTTAGACATATACAGGCAAGGAATATCCCCGAGAAGCTTCCCCCCACCACCACAATCACATCCCAAACACATCCCAGAACATAGTGTGTGTGTATGTGTGTGTGTGTATGTTTGTGTGTGTGTGTGTATGTTTGTGTGTGTGTGTAAATGTGAGAGTATGTGTGTGAGTATCTGCATGTGTGTGCGTGTTTGTGTGTGAGAGTGTGTGCACGTGTGAGTACGTGTGTGTATGTGTGTGTTTGTGCATATGTGTGTGTGTATTCCCATCAGGTCACAGGACGTGACCTCAGAATTCCAGGCAAATGTGATCGTTTTACTGGAAATGTACACTGACATTTTAATGGAAATCACAAAAGATTGTACATTTCCAGCTGAAACATTCACTGTTTAGAAAAGTGTCATTTCATATTAGTCCGTCCTAAATAAGTCAGCACATGTATCTGGGCCTGAGGAACATTGGACTGGTAGGGCTCTGATGGCACTGTAAGTGTGAGGTTTACATCCAGTTGACATCCTGTCTCTCCACCAGGCACGTGCCGTGAGTAATTACTCAGGGCAGGCACTCAGTCCGCTAAAAAAAATATTAAACCGCGCATGCGCAGATTGTTCACTCCGTTAAATAAATAAATAAATAAAACAGTGACATTTCAATTTGCCCAAGGCTTCCTAGTCCTAGACCAATTGGGGGAACAGTTCCTTTCACAGCGTGTGGAGAGTCTGTGTCAGGGGTAAGGTTGTGGGGAGGGCACGAGTGTTGACAAGGAGGGTGTCGGGGATAATGCCAGAAACTTACTCACTCACCGCTGCCGCAGCTCTCCGGGCACGAAGCCCCCGCACTGTAGCTGGGGATAGAAGCAGCTCGGGGAGCTACGAGCGGCCGCCGGTACCCGACAGCAGAACCAGCCGCCACTTCAGCGCCTTCTGCCGGCCCGCTCACCTCTGGCAGTGCTCTCCGTCGGAACACCTGTCACCTGCCGTTCGCCGACTTCGCTCATGTCAGCGGCTTCCTGCAAATCCTTAAATTCCCACAGCCGCGTAACCTCAATCATGCTGTCGGAATTCAAGGAGTGAGGCCAGCGAGCGGCAGGAGAGTGGTTTGTAGACGGAGAGATGCCAGAGGTGAGCGGGGACCGCAGAAGGAGTTAAGGTGGCGGCTGGTTCCGCTGTCCGGCCCAGTGGCCGCTCAGCCACCCGAGCTACTTCTCTCCCCCCCACCCCCCCCCCCCGGCCTCAAATGCAGTAGCATTCCACGCCTCCGTGCAAGGAGCGTCGCAAGTGGCATTATCCCAATCCCCTCATTCATAACATTCGTGCCCTCCCCGCAACCTTACCCCGGGCCAGACTCCCCAAACACTGTGAAAGGAGCTCTCCCCCCCCCCCCCCCCCCCCTCCCCCTCCCCCCTCCCCCCCCCACACCCCCGGGAAATACAGTTTTTAAAAACATAAACATAAAATGTACTTACCACATTATTGGTACACAAGCTCCATTCTTCTCACTTTGTTACCTAACATACACTTAAAATATTGACAAACCATATTTGAAAACCCCGCCAAGAAACTTGCTCTGTGCATGCGCAGTAGACCGACACGCATGCGCAGTGCTGCAAAGGCAGAATTTCTGCTGCCTTCAGCCCCGCTTGTCATTGACGGCTTCAGGCAGCGCTGACGGCCCGTGGGCTGCACAGACCTGCAAGGGTTACAAGCGCTGCGGATGAAAGGCACGGAGAATTATGCCTGCCTAAGAGATCGATCCCTTACATAGGCATAATTCTCCCATGCCTTTACTATTTATATTTAGTTATTACCATGTTATAATTTAGGTCAGGGTAGGCAGTGCCTACCTTGCCTACCCTGACGGCACGTGCCTGCTCTCCACTTATAAATGTTGCTGTTCTGGGGTCTACACATCTCTCTTCACAGGTGGGCATTTGCCCTGCCCACATATGTACCAAATGATCACGCTCCCTGCTTCCCACTTATCCAGTTGCTTGTGTTTCTCCAAGGCTATCAGCAGGAGTGTGGTCGTGGATATCTTCATCAGTGTTAAAGCCCTTTGCACGGAGACGAGGGCACTGCTCGATGGCAAGCTGCTGGTATGTAATTGGGGATGGGATTTCCTGGCACCTTCTCTTGTACACACATCACAGGTTCCCATTGACCATCAGGGCATTGGCTTCTAGCTTCCTGTATTGCCTCATTGATTAATACGGGTGTAAGGGGTTATGGGGAGAAGGCAGGAGAATGGCGTTGAGAGGGAGTGATAGATCAGCCATGATTGAATGGAAGAATAGACTTGATGGGATGAATGGCCTAATTCTTCTCCTATCGGTTATGAACTAATGAAACTTATCTCCAGATCATATCGCAACATCATGCGTCCAAACTAATTCACATCTCTGGACTTTTGGAGACGACTGAATGTTCATTCATGCTTTTCTCACTTTCTTTGTCTGGTAGTTGTTATAATTTTTCATTTTTTTCTTCCTTCACTTTTTGGCATGGCTTGATTTAACAATAAGTGGATAGGTATATGGACCTGAAGGGAATGGAGGGGTATGGTCTGAGTGCAGGTAGATGGGACTAGGGGAAAACAAATGGTCGGCACGGACTGGAAGGGCCGAGAGGGCCTGTTTCCGTGCTGTAATTGTTATATGGTTATATGGTTAATAGACAATAGCCAATAGGTGCAGGAGTAGGTCACATGACCCTTCGAGCCAGCACCACCATTCAATGTAATAATAGCTGATCATCCACAATCAGTACCCCGTTCCTGCCTTCTCCCCGTATCCCCTGACTGCTGTCTTTAAGAGCCCTGTCCAGCTCTCTCTTGAAAATTTCCAGAGAACCGGCCTCCGGTCTGAGGCAGGGAATTCCACAGACTCACAACTCGCTGTGTGAAAAAGTGTTTCCTCATCTCCATTCTAAATGGCTTACCCCTTATTCTTAAACTGTGGCCCATGGTTCTGGATTCCCTCAACATCGGGAACATGTTTCCTGCCTCTAGCATGTACAAACCCTTAACAATCTTACATGTTTCAATGAGATTCCCTCTCATCCTTCTAAACTCCAGAGTGTACAAGCCCAGCCGCTCCATTCTCTCAGCATATGTCAGTCCCGCCATCCTGGGAATTAACTTTGTGAACCTTCGCTGCACTCCCTCAATAGCAAGAATGTCCTTCCTCAGATTAGGGGACCAAAACTGCACACAAAACTCTTTAGTACAGGACCTCTTTGCTCCAATACTCAACTCCTCTATTTATGAAGGCCAACATGCCATTCGCTTTCTTCACTGCCTGCTGTACCTGCATGCTTACTTTCATTGACTGATGAACAAGGACCCCCAGATCCCGTTGTACTTCCCCTTTTTCCAACTTGAGATAGTAATCTTCCTTCATGTTTTTGCTACCAAAGTAGATAACCTCACATTTATCCACATTATCCACATTGCCACATCAAGTCCTGCTGAGTTTTTTCTAGCAATGTTTTCAATCCGTTTCCTTTACGAGGGATTAATTGTTTCATTGAAAAAAAGCAAAGTGCTGGAGTAACTCAGCAGGTCAGGCAGCATGTCAGGAGAACATGGATAGGTGAGTTTTCAGATCGGGACCCTTCTTGAGTCTGAAGAATCTATCCATATTCTCCATAGATGCTGCCTGACCCGCTGCGTTACTCCAGCACTTTGTGTCTTTCCCTGGTAAACCAGCATCTGCAGTTCCTTGTTTCCACTATTAATTGGTTCAACGTTGTACATGTGTCTAGGAGTTGGGAGCTCCCTATGAGGAGGAGTTGCTGGCCGCACTCAACGGTGTCGAGAGTGAACTACAGAAGTTCTCGGAGCTCCATTGGCTTTGCCAAGCCACTCAAAACCACTGACGAGGAGGTGAGTCTGTCCTTTCAGCTCCAAGCAGCAGAGGAAGCTAGCAGGGGATGTTGGGCATTAATAGCAAATGTTGCCCAGCATACTATTCATTACACTCACAGGCAGTGGCTGGTTTCCATTCTGTGTGCAGGACAAGGACTCCTGGCACTCCTTCTGTCATTATCAGGTTATCTCCCCACACCAGTCGTTGTGTGTTTGTAATCTCCTATTGCAGATAAAAATGGATGCAGAGCCAGAGAGCATGAAAACAACCTACTCTCTGGCTCTGCATTAACATGCCTCCCCAATAGCCAGTCCCATTTACTCCTTTCCCTGTCGGCTGCCTACAAGCTAACTGGTGTTGTTCCAAGGTGTATGGAACAGAGTGCCTGGCTTCTTGGATATGTACTCTGGAGTCTGGTTGCAAGTACAAGATTTGTTGTTTGTGTTATATTATTTATTATATTTACATATTCTGTTGTGCTGCAGCAAGTAAGGATTTCATTGTTCTATCTGGGACATGTGACAAAACACTCTTGACTTGACATAACAACCATGCTCCACATCCATTGTGGATTCTGGTCGTGTGTTAAAACAGGCGTAAGAGACGGAGCAAGACACAGTGGCAGAGAGGTCACCTTCCATGACCTTGCCATTTGACAAGAGCATTGCTGATCATTGGCAGATGCTTTTGCTAATTAGCTCAGTTCAGGGCCAGAAACAAGGAAAGGGAACTTCTGCTGGTGGAGGGCTTCAGAAACCATTCTTCAATGGGATTTTTCCTCTGAAGTGAAACTCATCACATCAGGTCTCACATTCCTCAACCAAAATATGATCATTTGGAAAAAGAAGCCTGTCTCAGTTGGGGGTGATTCACCACCCGAGGAACACACGGTATAAATGGATGGGACATTTGGCGAGGCCTGCTCCAACACTTGTATGCATTCTGCAATTAGGTTTTTACACTAATTATCTCCAGTTGGCCTCAGACACAGAATGGTCTCATTTCCAAGCCCTTTGCATGGAACACCTGCAGAGTGAGAGAATGTGAGTGAGTGGTCAGTGCCCAGCTAGGTGTCTTGCCCTGAGTAGATGGAGGGCAAGGGAGTGGTCTGGGAGATGGTTGGGAGGAGCGGGGGAAATTAGTGTGACAGGGCAGACAGCAGTTCACATGCAAGCATTGAGCTGGTGTTGCCCCAGTCGGCATGAATCAAAGGGTAGCCCACATCTGGAATGCATTGCGAATGAAAGCTTCACACATGGATATAATTATCACTTAAAAGATATTTGGACAGATATGAATAGCAAGGCTTTAGCATGGGTAGGGCCTAAATGCAGGTAAAAGGGACTAGAGAAAGAGTTAGATAGTGCTCTAGGGGCGAGTGGAATCAAGGGATATGGGGAGAAGGCAGGCACGGGTTATTGATTGGGGACAATCAGCCATGATCACAATGAATGGCGGTGTTGGCTCGAAGGGCCGAATGGCCTCTTCCTGCACCTACTTTCTATGTTTCTATGCCTAATGTCAGCATGGACAAGGCAGGTTGAAGGCCCTGTTTCCGTGGAGTACCACTCTATGCCTCTTTGACTCGTTGTCCTTATATCATTAGGAACACTCCAAAGGAAGGACCAAGAGCAGCATGAAGAGCAAACTAAAGAATATCTCAAGAAAAGAGAAGCTCCAGAAGCAGAAGTCGAACACTTCCCTGACGGGTGAGTCCACGAGCATTCGCCATGTGTCATGAAGGCAGTGCCAGCCTGACTGAGGTTGCTCTGAGCAACGCACACCTCTCACCAAGACCTACCCAGCTCCTCGCCAATCCTGGGAATATTGGAGATGCGAAGAAAACACGGGCAAATCTTAACCCGATTGTTCACCCAAGATGGCCAGGGATTGGAAGAGAATCGGGTTGTTGACATTTTAGGCTAGGTCCTTTATCCAACCAGCACTTTCACTGGATTAGACAACGCGGAATGGTTATTCAACCAGTGGATGTAGTTGTTTGTTGAGAAAAACACATGACACAGGGAACGAAGGTAATACTGCAGGGAAATGCTGCTTGCATAACATGAGGGTGATCTGTGGACCTCTAGACCACACTGTGTCACCTCGCAGTGAATATTCACATCGTGAATATTTCTCCACACGTTCCTTCCCTTCTTTAAGATCTCCCACTTTTCACAATGGACAACTATGGTGGTGACACTTCAGATGTAACCACAGTCAGTGGGATCAGGAAGCCGTTCGGCCCTTCTGATCTGCACTAGCACTTGTGCATCCTAGCTACAGCTCAACCCCTTCCATTCTTCACATTGACCTCACCAACCACAACCCACTGACCCAACCTGTGGTTATTACCCAGTTCGCTGTGTCCAATCATTTCTGCAGGTGCTGTGTGCATAGTATCATAGAAACATAGGCAATAGGTGCAGTAGGCCATTCGGCCCTTCGAGCCTGCACCGCCATTCAATATGATCATGGCTGATCATCCAACTCAGTATCCTGTACCTGCCTTCTCTCCATACCCCCTGATCCCTTTAGCCACAAGGGCCACATCTTACTCCCTCTTAAATATAGCCAATTAACTGGCCTCAACTACCTTCTGTGGCAGAGAATTCCACAGACTCACCACTCTCTGTGTGAAAAATGATCTTCTCATCTCGGTCCTAAAAGACTTCCCTGTGGCATGTGTAGGTATATGTGGTGAGTGCCAGTGTGTGGGTGGTGTATGTGTGCATGTTTTGATGGGGGGGGGGGGGGGGGTGAGTAGGTAGAGTACCCAGTGTGGGGTGAAACACACCTTGCTGTTCAAGGGAGGGTCAATTATTTAACGAAAGAAACAGGCTCCCAGCCATTATATTAGAGACATAGAGCGTGTAGAGACCCTTCGGCCCAACGTCCACGACAACCAACATGCCCCCATCTACACCAATCCCACCTGCCTGTGTTTGGTCCATGTGCCTCTAAACCTGGCCTATCCATGTACCTGTCTAAATGTCTCCTAAACTTTGCGATGGTCCCAGCCTCAACGACCTCCTCAGCCAGTTCGACATGCAACCACCACCCTTTGTGTGGAAAAGTTACCCCTCAGATTCCTATTAAATCTCTTGCCCCCCCCCCCCCCCCCTCCCTCGACATAAACCTAATGGTTCTCGAGTACTGACTTGTATTTTATTTTCAGGATCTGGAGATAACCAAGGTGGAGCACACGAGGCTTATTCGGCGTTGTATTAGGGATATGTCGCCCACCCCTGCCCGCGGTAGCCAGGCGAGAGGAGAGGAGAGGAGTGGGCCTGGGGCAAGGCCAGGCACCCCGAGACTGTAACACAGAATGAATGTAACTCCTGCCCTTGCATCTCCCGGTGCTCCAGCGCTGCACGGCCAGGCGCCTCGCAACCTCCACCGCGTCCACGCATGACCCGGGCCGGGATGGTGACAGACCGGGCGCCGCCACCGGAGGAGTCCGCCGCCTTGCAGCGAGCTGCCCCTGTGACACCCACTTAATGAATGAACGAGCGAACCCATCCGCCGGCCGGATCGGCTGTGCGTCAACCAGCAACCAGGCCCCTCCGAGCAGCACCGCCCTGCCCCGCCCGTTCCCCATCAGCCGTGCCCTGCTGGGCAGCGCTGGGGAGCAGTCAGTGAACACGGATCTCAAGTCAGCGCATTACAGGCTGCAGCCCCCGTGTCCACAGGCGGGGCGAGCCCCGCCATCATCACACCATTTGCCGTAGTCTTCACCCCAACCCCACCCAACACCCTCGCCTCCGGCCCCGGGAGTGTTTGATGGGACGTTGTGAAGGAAACGTTGCCCCGTTTAACCCGAGCTGGCGCTGCCTGGGGGCGGGTAACGGGACCGTTACTCTGCATCTAACCCCCTGCCCGTGGGGAGAGTGCCGGGCCCGCTTAGCGGCAGCGTCTCAAGAAGGGTCCCGACCCGAAGCATCACCTATCCATGTTCCCCACACATGCTGCCTGACCCGCTGAGTTACTCCAGCACTCCGTGTCTATCGTTGGTGTAAACCTGCGTGTGTAGTTCTTAGTTTGTACCTCCCGGGGTTGGCTGGGCTGCCAGGTCACGGATCCGGTGTATCCGCGGCTGGAGAACATTTCAATGGTGGGGGGTCGCTGCTGCTAGGGGGGTGGGCTCGGGGGAAGGGACGGGCCGGGGGATGGGCGGGTGGAGGGTTTGGGGCTGGGAATGCCCCGGTGCTGCCTTCAGTCCACCCTTGTCCGCACGGCCTGGGTCCCGGCGGGAGACGGCAGAGTTCCCCGCCATGTGCCGCCCCGACGCCGCGGTCACTCCGCTCCGGCCACTGCGGACAGCGGCAGCGCTGACTTTCATTCAACACGCTTGCCATTGGCTTTGACTTGCTTCGGATACGCTGAGGTCACAGAAATTGTTAAACTATGGTCAATGTTTCCCCAGTGACGCCCAATGCTCATTCACCCGATGGAGACGGGGAGAGTTCAATGACTCCCCTCCAACCCCATAACCCATCCCTACCCCCTCCCCCCGTTCCCCCTTCCACCTCCTTCCCAAGAGTGACGAACCTCCAGGCCCCACCACTCCCCACTCCACACGGAGTCCACCCTCTGCTACCTCCACTTTAAATTCCATTTGGAATATTTTGGAGGACCAAGAAGCAAGAAACAAGAAGAGGAGCGGCAACTCCCCTCACTCTCTCCCCGTGCAACGGAGCGACAGCTCCAGCCCCCACCCCTCTCTCCCCACCCCCCCCCCCCCCCACCTCCGTGTAACATGGAGCTCCAGGACCCCCCTCCCCACCCCCCGTGTCACATGGAGCTCCAGAGCCCCCCCCTCTCCTCCCCCTGTTCCCCCCCTCTCCCCCCCCCCGTGTAACATGGAGCTCCAGCCCCCCCCCCCTCTCTCCCCGACCACCCCCCCCCCACCTCCGTGTAACATGGAGCTCCAGGGCCCCCCACTCCCCCCCCCACCCCCCCCTCTCTCTCCCCCCCCTTCTCCCCCCCCCTCTCTCTCCCCGTGTAACGCGGACCGACAGCTCCCGGCCCCTTGACCACAGGGTTCTCCCCTCAATGCGCAGCTTGCTTTGCAAACACTGACTGTCCTCCCAATGTTTACATTTGTATGTAGCAATGTGTGTGTATAAAGACGCCAACCCAGGAGATGTATTTATTGACTGAAGCATAAAAGATGAATTATAAGAGATTTATTTGTTTTGCACACGGAGATGGAGGTTAAAGGTACTTTACGGAAATAAATGAAACTTCCGAGACGTTTACCGAGTTGCCAACGTGTTCTCTTCTCTCTCCTGGGCTTATCTGGGGGGGAGGGTGTAAGGTGTGTGTGTGGGGAGGGGAGGGTGTAAGGTGTAAGGTGTGTGTGTGGAGGGTGTAAGGTGTGTGTGTGTGGGGGGGGTGGGTGTAAGGTGTGTGTGGGTGTGGGGGGAGGGTGTAAGGTGTGTGGGGCGAGGGGAGGGTGTAAGGTGGTGGGGTGGGGGGGGGGTGTAAGGTGTGTGTGGGTGGTGGGTAAGTGTGTAAGGTGTGTGTGGGTGTGGGGGGGAATGTGTAAGGTGTGTGTGTGGGTGGGGGGGGGAGGTGTAAGTGTGTGTGTGGTGGGGGGGTGGGGGGAGGGTGTAAAGGTGTGTGGGTGGGGGGGAGGGGGGTGTAAGGTGTGTTGTGTGTGGGGGGGGGGGGGAGGGTGTAAGGTGTGTGTGTGGGGTGGGGGGGGGTGTAAGGTGTGTGTGTGGGTGTGGGGAGGGTGGGTGTAAGGTGTGTGTGGGGTGGGGGAGGGTGTAAGGTGTGTGTGGTGGGGGGGAGGGTGTAAGGTGTGTGTGTGGGGGGGGGGTGTAAGGGTGTGTGGGGGGAAGGGTGTAAGGTGTGTGTGGGGGGGGGGGAGGGTGTAAGTAAGGTGGTGTGGGTGGGGGGGAGGTTTTGTGTGGGGGGGAGGGGTGTGTGTGTGGGTGGGGGGGGGTAAGGTGGTGTGTGGGGGGGAAGGGAGTGTGTGTGTGTGGGGGGGGGGGTAAGGTGTGTGTTGTGTGGGGGGGGGGAGGGAGGTGTAAGGTGTGTGTGGGTGGGGGGGAGGGGGGTGTAAGGTGTGTGTGTGGGGGAGGGTGTAAGGTGTGTGGGAGGTGGGGGGTGGGGGGAGGGTGTAAGGTGTGTGTGTGGGGAGGGTGTAAGGGGGGTGGGTGCGTGGGGGAGGGGTATGGTGTGGTGTAAGGGAGTGTGTGTGGTGGGAGTGTGGTGTGAGGGGGGGGGGAGGTGTAAGGGGTGGTTGTGTGGGTTGGTGTGTGGGGGGTGGTGGGGTGGGGGGGGGGGGGGTGGGGGAGGGTGTATGGGGTAGGGTTGTCAGGTGTGTGTGGTGGTGGTAGGGGAGAGGTGTTTGTGGCGTGGTGGGGAGGGGTGTGTAGGGTGGGGGGGGGGAGGTGGTGGAGGTGTGTGAGGGGGGTGGGTTGGTGGGGTATAATTGGGCGGGTGGTTTCCAGGTGTGTCGGTGGGTGGGGGGAGGTGGGGGTGTAGTATGGTGTGAGAGTGGTGGTGGGAGGGTGGGGGTTGGGGGGGAGTTGGGTTGTGATAGGTTGACCTGGGGGGGGGTGGGGTGGGGAGGGGGGGGGGGGGGGGGGGGGGGGGGGGGGCAGTGTAGTGTGGTAGTAACTTATAAATGATTAGATAGATTTGTGGGGGGGGGGTTGGGGGGGGGTGGATAGTTGAACGTACGTGAGGGATTTATTTTTGTGTATATCCCATTGCAGGGGTAACGGAGGGTCCGGGGTAGGGGTGAAACGGGTAGAGGGGGGGGTGTTACCGAGGGGCTCTGGGAGCGAGGTTACCGGAGCAGGGGTGCAGGGGACGGCTCTAGTTTGTTTTAGTTTAATGCCACGTGTACCGAGACACAGTGACAAGCGAAGATCTTAGGTGACATGATCTTTGGTGACAAGCCCCTTTGTCGCGCTACGCAGTCAGCGGAAAGACGATACAGTGAAAACAGAAGACCGCAAATAAAACTGATATGACTGAAGGGTCTCGACCCGAAACGTCACCCATTCCTTCTCTCCACAGATGCTGCCTGACCCGCTGAGTTACTCCAGCGTTTTGTGTCTATCTTCCGTGTAAACCAACATCTGCAGTTCCTTCCGACTCAAGAGACTGAGGACTGTTTGACTGAAGACTCACGATCTTAGCAACAAGATTTTGGTGAAAGGGGACTGCCGGGCCACTCTAACACAGGGCAGGGGTTCAGAATCAAGGAACTGGCGGCCGTTACTCTCGTTACCATCGCTGGCCACCACACTGGAAGTCAACGCAAAACAATGACGCGTCAACAATGTTTTATGAAAGGAAGGTTAAACTTAACAATGAGCCCGAGGTGTTTGGCTGCGCCACAACAGGGTGGGGAGACAAGGCGGTGTCGATGCAGTCGACTGGGCTTTCCAGGGGACACGTTATAAGTGCCTCGGAAGTCGTGCAGCCCGTGTAACGGGGGCATTGCAGAAGGACACAAGGTGCTGGAGTAATTCGGCACAAGATCAAAGGGCTGAATGGCCTGTGCCTCGTGTTTTTATATAACTGGCCCCACTGGCAGAGGGGCTACTGGAGAGCCATGGTGAGGCTTGGGTGGACGCAGATGTTCCTCCAGCGAGCGAGCATAGAATCAGTGCTCCCTTTCATGCACCCTTGGCCAGAGGAGTTTCCACAACACTCACCCCAGGTCCGCAAAAACCAACCGACCTCCCAGTCACACAGCCCACGTTATCAACTCCGCCCTCCCATTCCGTAATCCGACCTCATCGGTCCTGGCCTCCTCCACGGCCAGAGTGAGCAACACCGCAAGTTGGAGGAACAGCACCTCATATTCGCTTGGGGAGTCTGCATCCTTTGGGCTTGAACATTGAATTTTCTCAATTCTGTTAACCCCTGCTTCTCATATCCCCCTCCCACCTCTCCCTCACCCTCAGGGCCCTGACATTCCCCTCTATCTCTAATCTCCTCTACCCCCACCCTAGTCGCACTAGCTTCTCATTTTCACACCACAAACAGCTTACAATGGCTTGTTCCCTTTATCATCGATACTTTTTTGCATATCTTTCATTTCATTGTTCTTTATCTCTTTCACATCACCGTCTATACTCTCGTTTCCCCCCTGATCCTGACCATCTGAAGAAGGGTCTCGACCCGAAACGTCGCCTATCTCCTTTCGCTCCTTAGATGCTGCTGCACCCGCTGAGTTTCTCCAGCATTTTGTGCAAAACTCACCCCAGGGCAGACTGCATTACCAATAGTCTCCCAACTTACTGCTCGTGGGGTGTCAGGGCCTGTGTGCCCGTGTGCCACTGGGGCATCAAGTGTCTGCGCACTCTCGAAGCCATGGGGTCTCCAGAATCAGTCTCGGTGGTCAGTATAACGCATAGTTCTGTCGTGTAATCACATCAGGTTGTATCAATTATCCTGTCCCAGGGCAAAGTACTGCCCTAGAATAACATATAACTCAGAACAGCACAGGAACAGGCCTTTGGCCTACAATGTCTGAGCCAAACATGATGCCAAGACCAGCTCGTATCTGCCCGCACATCATCCATATCCCTCCATTCCGTGCACATCAACGTGTCCAAACGTCTCTTCAACGCTACTATCGGGCCGGCCTCCACACCACCCCTGGCAGCACCTTCCACACACACACACACACCGCCCTCTGTGTAAATGTTTTATTAGTCATGTTTTATGCGTCATTCCTGTCATGTTGTGGGCGGAGCACCAAGGCAAATTCCTTGTATGTGAATACTTGGCCAATAAAATGAATTCATTCATTCAGATCTGCCCCTCACGTCGCCTTTAAACCCCCCTCCTCTCACCTTCAAGCTATCTGTAGTATTTGAAGTTTCCATCCCAGGGAAAGGGTATTGCCGTCTAACATCCCCTTTATCAACAAGTCATAGAATGGAAGCGTCTAGACTGGAGATGGCGTCCAATCGGACAATTTGAAATCCAGACCAAAGACATAACTATTCGCAAAAACCAGAAGGAAACGTTCATCCCTCTGCTGACCACGGTCTGGATTGAAACGCTGAACATAAAGTGCTGGAGTATCCCCGGGTCAGACAGTATATGCGGAGGGACTGGGTAGTCGATGTGTCACAAGCCTTCTTCAGAGAACAGCTCCTTCCCCGGCCGGGGCCACCGATGTTCGCGACCCTCACCGTCACCACCGCTCATACCAGGCCGGGGTTTGTCCACACAGCCGGCTTCCGACTGCTCCCCCCCCCCCGCACCCCCCACATCTCCCCCACCCCCGCCCCACACTCCCCCACCTCCCCCACAATCTCCCCCACTCCCCACATCTCCCCCCTCACCCTTCTCCCCCCTCCCCCCTCATCTCCCCCCTCCCATCCCCATCTCCCCCACCCCCCACATCTCCCCCACCCCCCACATCTCCCACCACCCCCCTCATCTCCCCGCTCCCCCCTCCCTCCCCATCTCCCCCACCCCCTCATCTCCCCCCCTCCCTCCCCATCCATCTCCCCCACCCCCCCATCTCTCCCCCCTCCCCCATCTCTCCCCCACCCCCCTCATCTCCCCCTCCCTCCCCCATCTCCCCCACCCCCCTCATCCTCCCCCCCTCCCTCCCCATCTCCCCCCACCCCCCTCATCTCCCCCCTCCCTTCCCCATCTCCCCCACCCCCCACATCTCCCCCTCCCTCCCCCATCTCCCCCACACCCCCTCATCTCCCCCACCCTCCCCCTCCCCACACCCCCCTCATCTCCCCCCTCCCCCTCAACTCCCCCCACTCCCCCACATCTCCCCCACCCCCCCCACATCTCCCCACCCCCCACATCTCCCCCACCCCCCACATCTCCCCCCCCCTACCCCCCCACAACTCCCCCACCCCCCACATCTCCCCACCCCCCCACATCTCCCCCACCCCCCACATCTCCCCCCACCCCCCACATCTCCCCCTACCCCCCCATCTCCCCCAACCCCCCTCATCACCCCCTCCCCCCCATCTCCCCACCCCCCTCATCTCCCCCTCTCCCATCTCCCCCTCCCTTCCAATCTCCCCCACCCCCCTCATCTCCCCTCTCATCTCCTCCCCTCCCTCCCCATCTCCCCCTCCCTCCCCAGCTCCCCCCCCCACCCCCCCATCTCCCCCTCCCAGCCCATCCCCCCTCCCTCCCCATCTCCCCCTCCCCATCTCCCCCACCCCACTCATCTCCCCCCCTCATATCCCCCCTCCCTCCCCATCTCTCCCCCACCCCCCTCATCTCCCATCCCCCCACCCCCCTCATCTCCCCCCACGTCTCCCTCCCCAACTCCCCCCTCCCTCCCTCCCCATCTCCCCACTCCCTCCCCATCTCCCCCTCCCTCCCCATCTCCCCCCTCCCGCCCTCATCTCCCCCAACCCCCCTCATCTCCCCTCCCTCCCCATCTCCCCCTCCCCCTACATCTCCCCCCTCCCCCCACATCTCCACCCCCTCCCCCTCATCTCCCCCTCCCTCCCCATCTCCCCCAGCCCCCCTCATCTCCCCCTCCCTCCCCATCTCCCCCCTCCCACCCTCATCCTCCCCCTCCCTCTCCCCATCTCCCCCTCCCTCCCCATCTCCCCCTCCCCCCTCATCTCCCCCACCCCCCCCTCATCTCCCCTACTCCCTCCCCATCGCCCCTCCCCCCTCATCTCCCCCCTCCCCCCCACTCCCCCTCCCCCCTCATCTCCCCCTCCCTCCCCATCTCCCCCTCCCCCCTCATCTCCCCTCCCTCCCCTCCCGCAAGATCTTTGTTATTTTTACACTCAGAGAGTTGCAGATCCCTGCCCCTTTCTGGGAAAATGTTGGGTTTCCACTTTCATCGAGCGGTTCCACTCCACGTCCCCCGCAGTGGAGCGAGGCGCGCTGAAACAGCCTGATCCCGGATCGGGACGGCAGCGCAGTCGGTGAGTTGCTCGGTGCCCGTCACAAGGTTAGTGTGTGGACCCCGCTCTCCCGCTCCCGCTCCCGGCCCGGCCCGGCCCGGCCCGCGCGCTCACGTCCCACACATCCGCCCTGCTTCGCTGCTTCAGCCCGTGTTGCTGAGTCGCATTGCTCAGTGTGGGGGGGGGGGGGGGGGGGGGGGGTGGGGGGGGGGGGGGGGGGGGGCGGGGGGGGGGAGTAATGAAGCAAGAAGCTCTGCCCATGCGTCCGAACAGTAGGGGAACATCCCGGAGAGGGAGAACCCACCGTCGGTGCATCCAATAGTCACTAAACGATAGTCACAAAATGCGGCGTGTAATTCAGCGGGTCAGGGATAGGAAAATGGATAGTGATGTTAGAAACATAGAAACATAAAAAAATAGGTGCAGGAAGGGAGGCAATTCGGCCCTTCGAGCCAAGCACCCACCATTCATTTCTATCTCTCTATGGCTGATCATCCCCTATCAATAACCCGCTCGCCCGCCATCTCCTCCCCATATCCCTTGCTTCCACCACACCCTAGAGGCGAGGCTATCTAACAATCTCTTTTAATCCCTCCAGAGATTTGTGGCCTACGGCACTGGCCCTCTGTGGCAGGGAATTCCACAAATTCTCAACTCTCGGTGAAATGGAGTTATCTCATCCTCAGTCTTAATAGGCCTCGATATATGTTTTTACCCCTTTTATTCCAAGATCTGTGGCCCCACGGTTCTGGACTCACCCAACATTGTGAAACACTCTGGTTTCCTGCATCTTGCTTTTCCGTCCTTTTCTAATTTTAATATGTTACTATAAGATTCCCCCTCATCCTCATCTAAATTAGGATACAAGCCCAGTATTTTTCAACTTTTCCTCAATGACAGTCCCACCATCCCAGGGATCAATCTTGTGAACCTAACGCTTCACTGCCGTCAATCCAGGGACGTTCTTCCTCTCAAATTAGGTTTTCAAGTAGGTCCAGATATTCTGCCTGACCCTGCAGAATATACTCCAGGTTTTGTGTCCAGTCTTTGGAATAACCAGCATCGACACCAGCAACAGCAGCAAGACAAAGAGGCCGTGTAGTAAACTGCATCCGCCATGAATCTGCCCACTCACGCAACCTGTCCAAGTCACCCTGCATCATCATAGCATCCTCCTCACAGTTCACACTGCCACCCAGCTTTGTGTCATCTGCAAATGTATTAATGTTACCTCCAATCTCCTCATCTCAATCATCAATGTATATTGTAAATCTTGGTCCCAGCACCGAGCCTTGCGGTACCCCACTAATCACTGCCTGCCATTCTGAAAGGGACCCATTAATCTCTACACTTTGTTTCCTGTCTGCCAACCAATTTTCTGTCCATGTCAGCACTCTACGCCCAATACCATGTGCTCTAATTTTGCCCACTAATCTTCTAATGTTGGACCTTATCAAATGCTCTCTGAAAGGCCAGGTGAATACTAACCTCTCTATG